>JAJOZX010004274.1:247500-409320 GCA_023014485.1 Bathynomus jamesi
GCAACGACTGTGAAGTAGACTCGTGCAGTGAATATGGTTGCAACGAAGCCTTGCACCATACCAGAAAAAGACGGAGAGTTTCTGATCAGGAAACAAAGGCTGCAGTTTACTCAATTTTATCAAAACGAATCAAAGATAATTTAGAACATGAACAATACTCAGGCTGTTATTTTAGCGACTAAAATTTTGTGTTGATGTGGATTCGATTTTACCTCTTGTCGGTGCTCTGAGCAGGCAGGCTAACGATGAGATTTTGCAGCATGGAAGATGACTACATAACTTCTCTCGTGATCAACTTGGAATCCTTGAATTTCTATAAAATCAGTCCAGCCGGTCTTCTTGTCGAATCTATTTTAAAACCGGTATTAATTCGTGAACATAGGCTAAAAGTATTTAATAGAATGCTTTCTTTAAAGTATTAGGTTTCTGTTGTTTGTGATCACCAAATCTAAGCATTTGTTTTTTCTTGTGTTTTCTGTTATTTCTTGTGTTAACTGAATATCACGTTTATTAAATAACTCATGTTTCAATTAGCGTTTCACTTTCTCCTTTGTGTGTGCACAGGCGAAAATTCTAAGCTCCGCCCACTGTAAGACCTTGAGTCATGTTGCTATCTGTGATTCCCTGCGTGATCAGTCGACTGCAGTAAGACCGAGAGATCAGACGTGTATTCAGAAGAAAAATCAGACGTGTATTCAAATGGCTACCTTTAATATTGTTTGTACAACGTTTATGAAATGGTATTCAGCAAAGTGCCAGGATGTGGTGGATACCGAAAAACTTCCTATTCCCCCCCTCCTATGCCTCTTTTAAAACCACATTGGATTGTGTGAAGTTCCAAGATGTACAAATACTCTACGGATGTTCTGGTGAGACCATTGAAGGCTTTCGTTGCACTGACGATGTGCTGAAGTATGCTGCAGATCTAAACTTTATAAAGTCTAAAGTAAAAGAAACAGCGCGTGCAGAAGAGAAGCAGCAGGTATGGATAATGAGTCTTGCGGATGGGTGGTGTGACAAGCCGCATTACGTCATGCTACACCATGTCGATTACTCATACCCTACGACTGAAAATGTGAATCTCGTGATCATGGACAATCTTAAGTATTTTTATCACTATATTAATGTATATCATGACGAGGTTCGTAGTGAGGTTGTGGCTAGTGTCCTGCGTGAGTTTTTAACAGACTTTAGAGATGAGTATCGTTTGACGGGCAGAAAGGAAAAATATGAGCATATGTTCCTCTCAAATAATGCGCCGGTGTATGAAGATGTTTAGTAAAACATTATAAAATATGCCTAGTTCGTGAAAATTATCCTGAAGAACTATTTCTTTATATAACGCGCAGTTGTCGTAACGATTTAGAAGATTATTTCAATTGCCGCTATGTTGAGTGAAGACGTGTTCACGATTGAAAAGCTCGGGTCGGTAGAAATAAACCCTCGATTGGAAAAGCGTGTTTATAAACTTGTGTTTAATAATGTAACTAACGATGAACTCTTTGTGCGTGCTTTTGATTGTATTCTAGACGTATTTAAAGATGACTTACCATCCGGTTGTAAAGTGGGAACAAAAATACTACTGAACGATATGAAAGCCCTTCATATCGAGTACAGGTTTCTTTAGGTTTCTGTTGTTTGTGATCACCAAATCTAAGCATTTGTTTTTTCTTGTGTTTTCTGTTATTTCTTGTGTTAACTGAATATCTCGTTTATTAAATAACTCATGTTTCAATTAGCGTTTCACTTTCTCCTTTGTGTGTGCACAGGCGAAAAATCAATTTAACCTTTATCCGTTTGACATTACACCTGACTTATCTGCTAGCGTAAATACCCATTTAACACCACAGCAGAGCGGTAACATCTCAGTGCGGCTGGAATTCGCCAAGCCTATAGACGCTCCTATTAGTGTACTAGTATATCTCGAATCGCAAGCCCTAATAGAAGTAGATAGATTTAGAAGCGTTATCACTGACTTTTAAAATGGATGCTAATACACTTCAGAAAGTAATGGAGCGAGTCACACGTTCCAAATTTATCGGCGTGTTTGCGAAGAATGAAACATTGAGTTTGCCAAGTACGCGAGAATGCGGTAGTCTTATTGTGAACACAGACATCATCGGTAATGAAGGGATTCACTGGATCGCGGTCTATTTTAAAAATAGACAGCGCCTGTACTATTTTGATTCACTCGGTACTCAACCCTGGAGTGACCCTATTATTGTAAAATTTCTCGCTCAGTTACATATTCCCGAAGTTGTATGGAACCCATTTCGTATGCAGGGATATTTTACTAATGTTTGCGGAATGTACTGTGTCTCATTTCTCATGCATATGTCAAATGATAAAGAATTTATAAATTTTTTAAATTTATTTGACCCGTGTCACACTCACCGAAACGATGAAATGGTATGCAGACAGATAAAAAACCGTTTTCCAATTGTACGTACTCGCTGTATATTATAATGTTTTTGTTCGTATATTTGTATATTCGTTTATTGTACTGATTTCTTTCATTTAATAAATTTATGAAAATATATTGCGTCTTCTTATCCCAAAAAGATCGAAAAACACTTACATTATTTGACATTGTTGACTGATTAGTATATCATCCGTATTCCCTTCAAAAGATTGTATAACTCGTGTCAAATCCTCATCGGACCTTAAAGGAAAACATATACAGAGTATACAGACAGACAGATCCCCATTATGTGAAGATATCTTTGGTTCGAGGAGTGAACGCCATAAAAATTTCGATTTTAGCATAATGGGGAAATAACATTGATTGACATTTTTGACTAGTATCTATTTGACGAAATACTACAACTCTCCGTATATATAAAATTCTAATTATGGGCACTTACATTTCTATGGTAGTCCCTTGCGTCGGTTGTAAGGAGCGTCACTGCAAATATCTTCTACGGTTTGCGTCGAAAATAGTTCGCCACAATCAGCAGCATTGAAAAGACTAATTGTGGTTAATGCTGCAGTATCACGTTCTTCATACAAGTCTGGGGAGACGTACAGGTCCATGGTGGAGGATGTGTGACACTGCTGACTGATCAGTATATCATCCGTATTCCCTTCAAAAGATTGTATAACTCGTGTCAAATCCTCATCGGACCTTAAAGGAAAACATATACAGACAGACAGACAGACAGATCTCCATTATGTGAAGATATCTTTGGTTCGATTACCAATTTCGATTTTAGCATGATGGGGAAATAACATTGATTGACATTTTTGACTAGTATCTATTTGACGAAATACTACAACTCTCCGTATATATATAAAATTCTAATTATGGACACTTACATTTCTATGGTAGTCCCTTGCGTCGGGTTGTAAGGAGCGTCACTGCAAATATCTTCTACGGTTTGCGTCGAAAATAGTTCGCCACAATCAACCGCATTGAAAAGGCTAATTGTGGTTAATGCTGCAGTATCACGTTCTTCATACAAGTCTGGGGAGACGTACAGGTCCATGGTTGATTATTCACTGATGCGAAAATAGCTACTGTTACTCCCAACTGAAAATATCCCCTTTTATATGCACATTCGCCAAGCTCCGCCCAAAAGACCAGATGTCGTAGTGATTGGCTGCCGATGTAGCTGGGTGAGCTATGACGTGTACCAATCCGCTATAACGAGACCGGACGAGTAACATATATATAAAATCGAATTATAGGCACTTACATTTCTATGGTAGTCCCTTATATTATTTTTTACTTACAAATTATTAGTATTGTTTGTTAACATAATTGTTAACTTATTTTATAATAAAGAAATTATATCCTAATTATATTTTAAAAAGAACATTCGGTTTCAACGTTAAGCTGTGGTCTAAGGCGGCGTGGCATGAATAAATACTAAAATAAAATTAAATGTTAAAAATCTTTATTCATACGTTATTAAAAGTTAAAAATCTTTATTAATAAAACAGGATAGAAGCATATGAAAGTCAAGGTAAACTATAGTTGTAAATTATAGTTAGGTTATACGATGTTTTTCGGACATACTACTGCCTCGGTTAAATGATCCTGTTATTTTAAATCACGTATTTGAAAGAGTTAATCATTATTGCTACATAGAAAAAATCGTGCATTACGATGTTTTTCGGATATACTACTGCCTCGGGTAAAATGGTCCTGTTATTTTAAATCACGTATTTGAAAGAGTTAATTATTATTGCTACATAGAAAAAATCGTGCATTACGATGTTTTTCGGATATACTACTGCCTCGGGTAAAATGGTCCTGTTATTTTAAATCACGTATTTGAAAGAGTTAATTATTATTGCTACATAGAAAAAATCGTGCATTACGATGTTTTTCGGATATACTACTGCCTCGGGTAAAATGGTCCTGTTATTTTAAATCACGTATTTGAAAGAGTTAATTATTATTGCTACATAGAAAAAATCGTGCATTACGATGTTTTTCGGATATATTCCCATCATTAGCCCAGCGTCTTGACCACTAGGCCTCCTAGGGTGCCCATTTATCTACCAACCACTTTCTTTATTGTGTGGAACAGCTGGGTTTTGCTGCGCGCCGGCTGCCGTCGGGTCTCGAACCGTGGGCCGATGGATTCGTAGTCCGCTACGCTAACCACTACACCACCGAGGCGGTATTTGTCATTACTTACTCGGACTATAGTGGATTTAATTATCCCAGAAGAGTTCCATGCACGGTCTGTGTGTAGCATATATATATATATATATATATATATATATATATATATATTAGGGTGTTTCATACCTATAGGGTAAAATAAAAATGAGCTTGGAGTTTTAATCCACACGTTTCTCCGTATTCTAAAGAAGAAGAAAACACGTTTGTGCAAGTTTGAACCAGATCGCGCTGCATTTAGAGGTCCCCAACTTTGACGACTTTTTGTCAGTTCATTTCTCGCCTGCCTGCAGTGAAGACGGTTTTCTTCGTCACTTGAGCGGTTCGTGTTGTATAGCCTATTGGACAACTATGGAGGTAATTATATATGCTACTAATTATCTCATTTTACTGTGGTATTGAAATTTATTATTATTTAATTTCTGTCATTTTACTGTGGTAGTGATATTTATTATTAATATTACATGAAATTAATTAGTCTGTTGCATATTGGACAACTAAGCTGGTAATTATTTATGATACTAATTAATGTAATTTTACTGCGGTATTGAAATTTATTTAATTAATGAATTGTCAAAGAGAACGTAGTGTACACGTATCAGTTTTATAAATAAAGAAAAGCAGTAACTGGGACTCGAACCAGTGTCATAGCCGTTTGGCGGCATCGCTCAAGTCGGCGTACACAGCACGCTATCCACTCCCTAGATGGTGTAGTGGATAGCGTGCTGTGTACGCCGACTTGAGCGATGCCGCCAAACGGCTATGACACTGGTTCGAGTCCCAGTTACTGCTTTTCTTTATTTAATTAATGAAATTAATTACGATGTGAAATTATTTCTGTGGAATTATTTAGTTTGTTTTCTTTTCCAGGTGTCTACCAGAGCGAAAACAGAAGTGTTTCTTATTGGCCAGACGGATGCGAACATCACATCAAGTGGCCTTCCAACTCAGTTGCAAGTACTCAAAAAGTACTTTTACCACCAAAAGGAGCAAAAATTTGGACGTACTAAATGCCTGAACCTGTGCCTGGATGCCTGTCTCATATTTTGGGAGAGAGCGAGAATCCCCATGATGCGTCGAGATTCGGCCTTGAGGAAGATGGAATCCCTTCTCAAGGAATACGACCGGCTTGTGAAGCACAAGTCACATAAATCAGAGTCCTTCCGAGTGAAGGAGGCGATGTTCAAGGAGGCAATAGCGAAGGAGATCATGGACATTGCTCATTCACAGGCTAAGGAAATGGTGAAGAATCAGGAGGACATCCACTTTCTCGACATGCAGCGTGAAGATCCAAATTCCTGCAGCATGGGCCCTGTTGACATGAAGCTTCACTATAAGGAGATTAGGAAAAGGAAGAGGCTGGACAAGATTAAGGAACAACAAAAGAAGGCCAGGAAGGAACAAGGAGCTGCAGAAGATACGGGGGCTTTAGTGATTTCAACTTCGTCAGAGACTGACTCAGATGTCGTTGACCCAACCGTGGAAGTTTTTCCATCCTCCTCCAAGGGAAATACCAAGAAGCGACGCAGGAATCTGATCTCACAGGATGTGACGACTACCTACGATCGGCTGAATATTTCGTACCGCGATTCAGCTATGTCGTACGCTGCAGCGGCTAAATCACTAGGTTTTGACTTGGATGAACTGTCCATTTCTGCCAGTACCATGTACCGCACACGCAAGGCTCTCAGGAAGGTGGCTGCTGAAAGTTATCAATCCGACAAAGTTTGTCCTGGTCAGCCTCTTGTCTTGCATTGGGACGGTAAGCTCCTACCTGACAATGAGCAATGGAAGGAGAGCGTTGACCGGATCGCCGTCCTCGTCTCTGGCGACGGCAAGGAGAAGTTGCTCGGCGTTCCTAAGGTGACGTCCGGAACCGGCGAGAAGATAGCGCGAGTTTGCTTGGATTTGGTCAAGGAACACAGGATGGAAGAGCGCGTGCGGGGACTGTCTTTCGACACGACAGCGTCGAACACCGGGATTCATATCGGGGCCTGCGTCCTGATTGAGAAAGGTCTTGGCAGAGAACTCATGTACTTCCCCTGTCGGCATCACATCTATGAAGTCATCCTCAGCTCCGTCTTCAAGCGTGCATACGGCCCTTCAAGTGGCCCCGATATACCCGTTTTCAAGAGGTTTCAGGCACAATGGAAGTTCATCGACCGGTTGGACGTGCGGCCGTACGATTTTGCTGAAGTCAATGAATCTATGAGGGAGAAGTCAGTCCTGCTGGTGAGAGGGATGGTGAGCACGTCGCATCAGCGCGATGACTACAAGGAACTGCTACAGTTGGTTCTCATCTTCCTGGGAAAAGCAAAAGTGGTGGATTTCCCTCTCACAGCCCCTGGCGCTTACCATCACGCTCGATGGATGGCGATAGCCATCTACTCCTTGAAAGTAATTCTACTGAAGAAGCAGTTCAAGATGTCGAGTCACGAGTTGGAAGCTCTGACAGCCGTAGGTCTCTTCGTGTCCCTCGTCTACATCCGAGGTTGGACTCGTGCTGCAACCTCAAGCAAGGCTGCCGCAGTTGATCTGGAATTTCTGCGTGACGCGGAAGCCTTTGCCATGTCGGGATATTCGTGTGTTAACGCTGCGCAAGAAGCCATGTCTCGACACCTATGGTACATCTCTGAGACTCTTATTGCCATGGCGTTCTTCGACGCAGATGTGGCAGATGAAGAAAAGGCTCAGATGGTCGTCAGTTTGGGTAAGCCCGCATCGAAAAAGGAACTCAAGCGACCCCAAGGGAAGAACGTCAGGAATCTTGCCTCGAAACACCTGGCGGAGTTCGTGACAGGAAAGACGATGGCTTTCTTCCATGCATTCGACTTGGACACAGAATTCTTGAAAAAGCCAGTTGCCGAGTGGACTGAAGTAGAGGGCTTCAAGCAAGCAGCGGCAACTGTTAACAAAATCTCTGTCGTCAACGATCGGGCCGAAAGAGCCATCGCGCTCACCAAAGAGTTCAACTGTTCTCTGACGAAGAACGAAGAGCAGAAGCAGTATTTGCTCAAAACTGTGATGCAGCATAGGGCGAAATACCCGAATAAAACCAAGAAGGATTTCATGGACAAATGATTCGCAAGAAGTGGTTATGTTTTTTGTATCTTTGTGAAAATGTGTAGTGAAATGGTACTCGTTTGTTGAATAAAAATTCATTGACAGATTTTTGTTTAATTTTTTCCGTTTATGATCTGCCAGAGCATCAAACTGGGGACCCGTAAACTTTAAACTATTGAATTAATACTTCGGTTTATCAGTCTCCTCAGCAAATGGAACAAGGGGATCCATGTGGATTAAAATGTTTCCAAACTTTTAATTTATGAAACACCCTAATATATATATATATATATATATATATATATATATATATATATATATTGGGGGGGAGATCTCTCACCCGTTCTTCGGCCCGATCCCGTTTCATTGTAGAAATAATAATAATAATGAATAAGAATTGATGTGCAAGGTGTTTGCAGTTAAGATGTAGTTTGTGTGTAAAAAGTTATTTATTAATAAGTAGAATTTAATTGGCTTCAAATTATATTTTAAAATACGCGTAAATATTTGTAGAAGTAATAACAATGATAAAATTAATATCTGGAGTCAGTGGTGATTTCTGCTCGAATAGCTTGTAGAAGGATAATCCCTCGGGCCGAAAAAGGTCCCTAGAGACCTTTTTCGTTCGAATCGTGTCCCTAGAGACACAATTCGAACTGATTTAGCTTCTGCCTTTCATCGTGTGTGCGTGCGTGTGTGTGTGTGTGTGTGTGCATGAGTTGTTTATTATATATATATATATATATATATATATTGGGGGGGAGATCTCTCACCCGTTCTTCGGCCCGACCCCGTTTCATTGTAGAAATAATAATAACAATAATGATAATAAGAATTGATGTGCAAGGTGTTTGCAGTTAAGATGTAGTTTGTGTGTAAAAAGTTATTTATTAATAAGTAGAATTTAATTGGCTTCATCAACACTATATATATATATATATATATATATATATATATATATATATATATATATATGTATCATAAGCTGCTTAAAAGAATGATATAATTATAGTAAACGAAATAACATAGTTTACCGTAAAATGAAGTTTTCTATTATGACGTTTTCGAAGGTAAACTATGTTATTTGTTTCTTTAAGTTCAATGAAGTCAATGTTAAATTTGCTTCTAAACTAAAATTAAATGTTATAAAATAATATATATATATATATATATATATATATATTGGGGGGAAGATCTCTCACCCGTTCTTCGACCCGACCCCGTTTCATTGTAGAAATAATAATAATAATAATAATAATAATAATTGATGTGCAATCGCTATGATCCAAAAGAATGGAGACTGTTCATTGACTCTAGTAAACGAAATAACATAGTTTACCGTAAAATGAAGTTTTCTATTATGACGTTTCCGAAGGTAAACTATGTTATTTGTTTCTTTAAGTTCAATGAAGTCAATGTTAAATTTGCTTCTAAACTAAAATTAAATGTTATAAAATAAATAATATATATATATATATATATATATATATATATATTGGGGGGAAGATCTCTCGCCCGTTCTTCGACCCGACCCCGTTTCATTGTAGAAATAATAATAATAATAATAATAATAATAATTGATGTGCAATCGCTATGATCCAAAAGAATGGAGACTGTTCATTGACTCTAGTAAACGAAATAACATAGTTTACCGTAAAATGAAGTTTTCTATTATGACGTTTTCGAAGGTAAACTATGTTATTTGTTTCTTTAAGTTCAATGAAGTCAATGTTAAATTTGCTTCTAAACTAAAATTAAATGTTATAAAATAAATAATATATATATATATATATATATTGGGGGGAAGATCTCTCGCCCGTTCTTCGACCCGACCCCGTTTCATTGTAGAAATAATAATAATAATAATAATAATAATAATTGATGTGCAATCGCTATGATCCAAAAGAATGGAGACTGTTCATTGACTCTAGTAAACGAAATAACATAGTTTACCGTAAAATGAAGTTTTCTATTATGACGTTTTCGAAGGTAAACTATGTTATTTGTTTCTTTAAGTTCAATGAAGTCAATGTTAAATTTGCTTCTAAACTAAAATTAAATGTTATAAAATAAATAATTATATATATATATATTGGGGGGGAAGATCTCTCGCCCGTTCTTCGACCCGACCCCGTTTCATTGTAGAAATAATAATAATAATAATAATAATAATAATGATAATTGATGTGCAATCGCTACACGATTAATGGGACACATGGCGCTATCTGGCAACTCAGCCAGAATAGAGGATTATAAAAGATCGCGAAGTTGGTGAAGAACCATTCCCCCCTCGACTCCGGCCGAGTAAGGAGCTCTGCTCCTTCTATTTCAGGCCCTTTGGTAAACCCCATAGTGGCCTCTTAGGTTAGGGAAACGAAAATAAATTGGGGGAGAACTCCACTCTGTCCTTCAGGTGTCTCTCTCCCTCCTTCAGCTCTCTCTCTCCTGCATGTATCTTCCTCCTTCAGGCGTCTCTCTCTCTCTCCTGCATGTTTGCCTCCAGCATGTGTACTGCATGTGTACATCCAGCATGTGTGCGTGTACCTCCAGCATGTGTACCTACTGCATGTGTACTCCTGCATGTGTACGTATGTGTGTACCTCCAGCATGTGTACTCCTGCATGTGTACCTATCCTCTCTCCTTCATGCGTCTCTCCCTCCTACAGGCATCTCTCTCTTCTTCAGGCGTCTCTCCCTCCTACAGGCATCTCTCTCTCTTCTTCAGCTCTCTCTCCTTCAGCTGTCTCTCTCTCTCCTTCAGGCGTCTCTCCCCCCTTGGCTCAGCCAACTGGCTGATTCTGGCTGATTAGGAGCCTATAAAACAACGCCAGCCCGGCTGGAAGTCTTAGTGTGCACTTGGCTCCTGCCAGGTGAACACCTCTCCTCCTTTCTCTCCTCCTCCTCCTTTCTCTTGGGGGATAACGCCGCCTCCAAGTTTCCCCCCCCACCCCCCTTCCCCCACCCCCTTTGCAACATCCCCCTTTTGCAACAACCTCCCTTTGCAACATCCCCATTCGCAACAACCCCCACCCCCCTTTGCAACATTACATAATAACCTGCAACATTCCTGCACTCTCCCCTTTTGCGGCTATACTACTCACAACCCCTAAACTTTGAAGTCGCTTACAGTTTAATTAGTTAGTTAATTCACACATTGAATATTTACTTTTTCAGAAACTGTAATGAATCTCTCGAAATATAAACTGTAATGAATC
The DNA here is from genome assembly GCA_023014485.1 of Bathynomus jamesi. Taxonomy (NCBI): domain Eukaryota; kingdom Metazoa; phylum Arthropoda; class Malacostraca; order Isopoda; family Cirolanidae; genus Bathynomus; species Bathynomus jamesi. The sequence goes on from JAJOZX010004274.1 coordinate 258,409, forward strand.
TTTGTAAATATACTTATAATAATAAATATATTAAAACTGAACGCAGAAAAAATAATTTCTCTATGAAAATCGGGATATTGATTTTCTCCTTGGTATTGGTTAGGAAGATAAAAAAATATTCGAAGATGATAAGTAATGGTAAACTGACACCTTCGGTTTTTCCGTAGTTTTTGATTTGATAATAAAAGTCAATAAATAATAATAGATTTATTGAATCAATATATTTAGAATCGTGTTGCTTTCTCCTTTGCACTATGTAAAGTTGACATACATTCTCACATTCCATTGACGAGCTTTGCTATTTGTTCTGGAGGACAATCATCGTGGTGTCTATTTACTTTTGTCAACTCTCTCTCTCTCTCTCTCTCTCTCTCTCTCTCTCTCTCTCTCTCTCTCTCTCTCTCATATATATATATAAACAGACTTGAGTGCGTACGAGTATGTTCTGGATATGCGATTCTCTTTTGTTTTGTGTGCCTGAGAACGCGAGGTATGAATGCCGAATGAGTTTCAGCCGGAAGCTACTCTGGAAGACATAGCCTTTATGACTTCTCCCCAGAGTAAGGTGGAAAACTCCAATTCCTCTATGAATGGCGGCGAATATACAAGTATTCTGTTGGTTGTGATTGGCGAAAAAAGTATTTACTGAAATGCGTGAAAATGATACCTGATGATATTTGCTATTTTAACGGGTCATAGATTCAAAATTCTTTCGGAAGTTAATGAAAGATCTTTGACAGGTTCAACGAGATTCAAGGTATTCCTGTTTTGCTTGAGGGATAACACGTATGAAACCTCTCTGAGCAGAGGTAGGGTTAATTCGTGTTGAATTTTATTCACCTTCTATTTGTTAATAAGTTTTTGAGCTACGAATTGTGTATATTTTGTTTTAAATTATATTTATTTAAATATATATACACACTGTGTGTGTATATTATATATATATATATAATATATATATATATATATATATATATATATATTATATAATATATATATATATTATTTGTGCCTCGGTGGTGTAGTAGTTAGCGTCGCTGACTACGAATCCATCAGGCCCGGAATCGAGACCCGGTGACGGCAGGCGGCGAGCAACAAAACCCAGCTGTTCATCCTTCCACACAATAAAGAAATTGGGTGGTAGGTAAATGGGTATCCTGGGTAGCCTAGTGGTTAAGTTGCTGGGCTGCTGGTGGGGCGTGGTTCGGATTCCACGCTAAACTGTAGGTCTAAGGTGGTGTGACAGGCTACCAATTTTTTAGACGTAGCCAACACAATTCAGCCGCTAAATACCATCCAGCAAATACAAAGTCAGATGACAAATATAGGAATCCGAGAGCCGGACAGAAGGCACGCACAAAGCCACTTCATGCGTTATCGGGACAACAAGTACGACAAAGCTAAAGAGAGGCAAATTCTTGGAGGACCACAAGACAATGAAACCGGCACGACTATTGGAAAACGAATCGAATGTCTGTGAAAATAATAGAGAAAAAAAAAATAATCCTAGCCAACATTCAGGGCTTTAAATCAAATCATTCCCCAGACAAGGACTCGTGCAAGAAACTGGAGCAGACTTTGCATGCCTCACGGAAATCCATCTAAAGGACTGCCGGGCGAACTATGAAAACTGAGTTTTGTATTGTAACAAAGAAATACAAATTGACAATTATAACATCCTCCGAGCCGACAGAACAGTGAGACGTAAAGGAGGATGTGCTATTTACACACGCGAAAGGCATATGACAGAAATGACTATAAGTACCTCAAACAGCTACGTAGAATGTGTAGCAGCAAAGGTTGAAAAATTAAATATGGTACTCATTGTAATGTACAGACCCCCGAACACGCCAACCTCAAAATTCTCTGATTCCATTACAAAGGTAAGAAACTGGGTAAAAGATCTACACTCTCCAACCCCAAATATTTTTCTCTGTGGTGATTTTAATTTTCCATTCATGAAATATAAAAGGATAAATGTGTGTGTGCACCAGGACAAGGGGGGCACACGGGAAGACCAGGAGCAGGTAAAAATGCTACTAGCTCTGGCTGATGAATTTATGTTAACACAAAAAATAACAGAAAACACAAGAAAAAACAACTGCCTAGATTTGGTGGGGCTCCATCTTGTTGGAAAGTATATCTTTCACTACTAATTCGTCGAATATAGTTAGATAGAGTGAAAGATATACTTTCCAACAAGATGGAGCCCCTGCTTACAGAGCACGCCAAACTGTCACATTCCTTGAGAACGAAACACCGGATTTTATCGAACCCAATATGTGGCCGGCTAGTCGCCCCGATCTTTCACCACTAGATTATGGTGTTTGGGAAGCCCTGAAGTCCAAAGTTTACATCCCTGGTACCAATATAAGAGATATAGATGAACTACGCGAAAGAATTCTGCTCGGCTGGGAGAAGGTGTCTCAACGATATGTAAACAGGTTTATTGATCAGTGGCGTCCGCGTTTGGAGGCCTGCGTTGAGCAGGAAGGGGGACACATCGAGCAACTTCTCAATTAAGACGAACATGCTAAGGTAAGCATCTATGAAGTTTGGGAGCTCTAGTCCCCTTACTTTCTTTAATATGACAGTTTACCTCTAAGGGGTCACTTTTTTTTACCCACCCTGTGCATATAAAATATATATATATATATATATATGAAAATTATTTCACGAAGGTAACACGTGAAAAATATTTATGATGAATAAAACCACGAAGGAAAGGAAACACAAAATGGTGCTCAAGCGCTTTCGTCTAATGACATCCTCAGGAACACTGAAGTACATAAAAAGGGTTAAGCCTATATATAGGTTACAGAAAGAAAAAAAAAGAAAAAATAAAATAACATACATACACACACACACACACATATATATATATATATATATACATATACTATATACAAATACATACCATACATACATACATACATACATATATATACAATAAACAGAGAAGTAAAAATAATAAAAAATTAAAAATTAAAACCTTAAAGGATTACCAGTGAGGCGTACAGATTTGTAAGGAAAAATATCGATTTTTAGCACAAGATCAAATGGATTATAAAAATACAAATTTATACTGGAACTCTGCCGGGTTTTAACACAATGCTGCCTATGGTCAGGTTTCGATATATATAAAAAAATAAAATGCAAATTAAAAGTTAATCGTTTTTAGCACAAGATCAAATGGATTATAAAAATACAAATTTATACTGGAACTCTGTCCGGGTTTTAACACACTGCTGCCTATGGTCAGGTTTCGATATATATAAAAAAATAAAATGCAAATTAAAAGTTAATAAAGTAGAAGACAAGTTTACCAAAGATTTAATGTTTTACCCTTCTTATCTAAATCTTTTTAAAGGAATTCAACATAACAGGATCGAGTTGAAAAAGACCTTTGCTTATGTTGAAGTTATTTGAAAGTTGGATAATGGCAGACTCAAGAATATTTCTATTAACAATGTTGCTTGAATGGAATAAAACTGAAGCATTATTCCAATCAATACAGTGGGCTAACTCTGACAAATGGACAAAAAGGGCACTGGACAACTGTCCTGTTCTAACGGAATATTGATGCTGTTTTATACGTGTGTGCAAATCCTTTCCCGTCTGACCTATGTAAAAGGAATCACATTGTTTGCAACCAATTTTATAGATAATGCCTGAATTATTGGTAGGGCTATTTTTACTATGATTTTTTCACAATATTGTTATATGAAAATACTACATTAATATCCAAAAGTTTAAGTACATTAGCAATGCCTAAAAAGCCCGGGAAAAATGGAAGTACTAAAATATTTTGACAAAGTACGAGTGTTAATATTGACACGATAGAAAGTTCGTTTTGCCTTGTTGAGACAAGATTCCATAAACGCAGATGGATAACACAAATCACTTCCAATACCGTTGTTTTCCAATTCGGCATCGATGTATTCCGGACTGGCGATCCTAAGGGCGCGGAGAAACATTGATGAAAATATGGCCTTCTTAGTGGGGGTATCATGTCCGAGTAAAAGTGTACGTAGGACAAATTGTTTGTCGTTTTCCGATAGATACTAAACTTAAAACCTGGGCTTTCCTATGTACACGCACATCCAAAAATGGGATTGAATTGTCTTGCTCAACTTCTAACAATATTGTGAAAAATATCATAGTAAAAAATAGCCCTACCAATAATTCAGGCATTATCTATAAAATTGGTTGTAAACAATGTGATTCCTTTTACATAGGTCAGACGGGAAAGGATTTGCACACACGTATAAAACAGCATCAATATTCCGTTAGAACAGGACAGTTGTCCAGTGCCCTTTTTGTCCATTTGTCAGAGTTAGCCCACTGTATTGATTGGAATAATGCTTCAGTTTTATTCCATTCAAGCAACATTGTTAATAGAAATATTCTTGAGTCTGCCATTATCCAACTTTCAAATAACTTCAACATAAGCAAAGGTCTTTTTCAACTCGATCCTGTTATGTTGAATTCCTTTAAAAAAGATTTAGATAAGAAGGGTAAAACATTAAATCTTTGGTAAACTTGTCTTCTACTTTATTAACTTTTAATTTGCATTTTATTTTTTTATATATATCGAAACCTGACCATAGGCAGCAGTGTGTTAAAACCCGGACAGAGTTCCAGTATAAATTTGTATTTTTATAATCCATTTGATCTTGTGCTAAAAATCGATTAACTTTTAATTTGCATTTTATTTTTTTATATATATCGAAACCTGACCATAGGCAGCATTGTGTTAAAACCCGGCAGAGTTCCAGTATAAATTTGTATTTTTATAATCCATTTGATCTTGTGCTAAAAATCGATATTTTTCCTTACAAATCTGTACGCCTCACTGGTAATCCTTTAAGGTTTTAATTTTTAATTTTTTATTATTTTTACTTCTCTGTTTATTGTATATATGTATGTATGTATGTATGTATTTGTATATATAGATATGTATGTATATATATATATATATGTGTGTGGTGTGTATGTGTTATTTATTTTTCTTTTTTTCTTTCTGTAACTATATATAGGCTTAACCCTTTTTATGTACTTCAGTGTTCCTGAGGATGTCATTAGACGAAAGCGCTTGAGCACCATTTTGTGTTTCCTTTCCTTCGTGGTTTTATTCATCATATATATATATATATATATATAACACACACACACACACACACACACACACTACTAATCCGTTGAAGTTGCTTACATATTGTAAATTCAGATATATTTTATTCAATGCGTGTAGAATCAAATTTTGATTCACTCTGCAATTGTATTGTATTGTTAATATCCTGTTACCTTATTCAGCAGCCTTATGCGGCTTTGCTAAGTATTTTTTATTTTATTTTAGTGTTAATCGTATCTTCTTTTTTTATATTTCGTTACATTATTTCCTTTATTATGAATATGGTGTTAATGTGATGTGTAGTACCAAGTTTATTCTAGTTAGTGTTCTTTAAATTCATCTAATGTAGGCTAAGTTCTTCTAATTCAGGGTTTACCCTGGTTGTTATGAGCATTTTCGTTAATATATTGTATAATTTTAAGGCCTTTTCCTCGTTCCACATCCTTGATCAGATATAAAATAGTACCAGATTTTTATGAACACTTGTATTTTCGGTCGTAATTTTGCTAAAATTTCTGAACTCAATCTAGAATGTTCAGAGATAGTTCGTGGTTGTATACTCGAAAAGCAAACGGTATTCGTTCACCTCAGTAGTAAAGTTTGAAGTCGGTTTATTGATAACGTAACCTAACTTTCCTCCAGCCAACCTTACCCGGAGTAACGAACCCGTGCGCCCTTGCGTTTGTGCAAAACACCGTGCGGTGACAGAATTGTCCATGAGGACCGAGAACCCCCTTGTTCCTTAGGAAAGGACGGAAGAACGCGCGACTAGGGTTACACCTCATTTTCTCCTTTTCACATTTTCCACACATACTACTACTACTACTACTACTTTCGCCCGTCCCCCACGTACCCACGATAACTATATATATATACAGGGTGTCCCATAAATCCTGTATATATAGTCTTAAAGGAAACTTTTATTGAAAATAAATTTTCGTATGACACCGGACTTTGGGACACTACAGGGTGGGCCGTAAGTTTCCATACATAGGAAAATTTAAATTATGGTCTTCACGTGCGTCGGTATTTGGATCAGCAGTTTCCGGATGCTTGGATTGGTCGGCGTGGTCCTGTGGAGTGGCCTCCCAGATCCCCAGATCTCACCCCCCTTGATTTCTATCTTTGGGGGCACTTGAAGGCCATGGTGTATCAGGAAAAGATACGAGACATAAATCATCTAAAGGAACGTATCACCAACGCCATTACAAGCATAACGTCAACTGTGCTAATGCGTGTTCATCAACAGTGGGGAACACGTATTGAAATGTGTTTTCAAAACAATGGCAACCATGTAGAGCATATTATATAAATAAAAATGGTTGTCCATAAAAAATGTTTATTTTTCCTATGTATGGAAACTTACGGCCCACCCTGTATATATGTATATCATAAATGCCCAAGTTGGTTAAACATTTGTGTAAATTTTCGTCCGTGGCCATTTTTTACTCATTTTTAAACAGTTTCCTCTTCATCCCAAACTTGACTTGATGAGTCCAGCCCACAACAAAATTGAATAAGGTGTAGTCCCTAGACTATAGCCTAGGTTTGAGTTCGCCATACCAACCCTAGCCTAAGTCAGTATAGGCCCAAAATGGCAGAGTTAAAGCCTATTCTTTACTTAAGGCTTATGAATGTATAAATTTAATCTAGCTTAGCCTTCAAATATCAATAAAACATATTTTCTTTTATACATGAGCCTAAATAATTAAATAATGCAATGAATTCTCGAAATGCCTTCGATTCTGCAGATGACAAACTGTTTGTTCGCAAAAAAGTAATTTAAATTTTCTCAATCCACCTCCGGGGCTGTCTTCGGCAAAACTCAAGTCTGCCGCGTTCTTTTCGTCCAAAACTCAAGATACGACTAAACCTAATTTGACTTAAAGTCAGTTGGACGAAAAGAGAACGGCTTTAATCACTTTCGCTTACGTTAAAGTAAGGGCTGGAGGAGGTTCTATAAGAAAATTTAGAGAAACTGTTTTCCTTTTTTACAATATACAATGATTATTTTTTTTCGAATTTCACCCACCTTAGGATTTTAATTAAAAAACTCAGTCGAGTAAGTTGCCCTTCATGCTACCTCAGCCTTTACACACTCACTGATTTGTCTTAGATTAGCTTTAGTTAGCGAGTTAACCTAACCTAGTGTAACCTAACGCAAAAAAAAGTAGGTTATATAAGAAAGTTCTACTTATTTACAAAATCTGGCCTAAATGGTAAAAGAGTGGCCTACTATTCCCGCTACTTGGGGATTTAGGTATATATATATATATGTATATATATATAATTTCTCATTAATTGTACATATATTTCTATTGTTAGTATGTGAATTGTCATTGTATTAATATTTGTCATATGTACTATGGATTGCCAATAAACATTTCATTTTCATATAAAATATTATACACTATATATTCTGACTATATGAGTAATTCTCATGAAAATTAATGATTTAAAACGGTTCATAGATAACCATAGCTTGGATAACCCATTTGGCAAATTTCCAGTGTGTGTGTGTGTATATATATATTTATATAGGGTGGCGCAAAAGTCGCGCATCATAGGAATTTTCAGTATATATATATATACATATCAACGTAAAGAACGATGCTTTGTATAGGAGAATATTCCGCGCAAGACGAGAGCGAAAGAACGAAACAAATGAAAAAATGAGGTAACCACCCGGGAATCGAACCCGGGATCTTCCGATTGCCGGTCAGATATGATAACCATTACACCACGGGCCTCACTCAATCAAATGTCGTAATTCCTCTACATGCGCGCAGAAACCAATGCCCCCAAAGGGGCACCTCCCGCATGCCGTAACATTATATACATTATAACTGCAAACACGCAGTATAATTAACGTGGTGTAATGGTTATCATATCTGACCGGCAATCGGAAGATCCCGGGTTCGATTCCCGGGTGGTTACCTCATTTTTTCATTTGTTTCGTTCTTTCGCTCTCGTCTTGCGCGGAATATTCTCCTATACAAAGCGTCGTTCTTTACGTTAATTATACTGCGTGTTTGCAGTTATAATGTATATAATGTTACGGCATGCGGGAGGTGCCCCTTTGGGGGCATTGGTTTCTGCGCGCATGTAGAGGAATTACGACATTTGATTGAGTGAGGCCCGTGGTGTAATGGTTATCATATCTGACCGGCAATCGGAAGATCCCGGGTTCGATTCCCGGGTGGTTACCTCATTTTTTTAATTTGTTTCGTTCTTTCGCTCTCGTCTTGCGCGGAATATTCTCCTATACAAAGCGTCGTTCTTTACGTTAATTATACTGCGTGTTTGCAGTTATAATGTATATAATGTTACGGCATGCGGGAGGTGCCCCTTTGGGGGCATTGGTTTCTGCGCGCATGTAGAGGAATTACGACATTTGATTGAGTGAGGCCCGTGGTGTAATGGTTATCATATCTGACCGGCAATCGGAAGATCCCGGGTTCGATTCCCGGGTGGTTACCTCATTTTTTCATTTGTTTCGTTCTCGTCTTGCGCGGAATATTCTCCTATACAAAGCGTCGTTCTTTACGTTAATTATACTGCGTGTTTGCAGTTATAATGTATATATATATATATATATATATATATATATATATATATATATATATATATATATATACTATACGTACGTATATTATTTTAGTCATAAATCAGCACTCGTATATTTCTTCGAACTCGATGAGCTGTGAAATTCAAAACCTGGAGACCTGGCAGCCGGGGTGGGGTGGTGGGGGGTAAGAGAAGCATTTTAAGATTGGATTTTAGATGTAAAGATAGAGAATTTAAATTCATATTTAAAGATTCAATTTATTTTTCTATACCGGAGACGAGTAATCTCATTGTGTGTGTGTATATATATGTAGCAGAACAGATAACTACAGACAGAAAACAGACAAAGAAAAGCCATAGGAATTCTTTTCCCTGTTATCTCCAAAACATCCTTAGAAGACACACGTGGTGTCAAGGAATAAACTCAGAAGACACGCGGTTTCAAGCATTAAAGTAAACAATGACGCTAGCCTCGAACCGCGGAATTCGAATGTTCCTAAGGTTATATAAGGCGCAGTTTACTGACATTCATTCTCACTTCTCTTATAATTAAAATTAAAATTTTGCAACCTTCCTTCGGGGAGTTAAAAAAAAAAAAAATGGTGTCAATAATCTAGCAGGGTTGAAGCACTTTAAACAGAAAAAAACAAATCACTTCTTTCGTGCGTCCACTCGTAAGTCAACTCTACACGCAGTCTCCCTGCATCAGCTTTAGCAGGCACCAGACGAAGGCTCACTTCAACATATTCCATTCAAGAAACGAAGCATCACTTGAAGTGAACTACCAATCCTTCCCGCAACAAACCACACAACCGCAGTAGGCGTTTCCCTTGGTCTCTTCATAACCTCTCAACCGGTTACCAATCATCCTCGAGAGCACCGGCAAAGTTCAACACTACGAGAAGACATCCTCAAGGAGGATACAGGACGTGAACTCCTACGAAGCTACAAGCCCAAATCACTTCACCTTGGCTCAGCGTCGCCGCTTTACGGAAAGCGGCCGTCAACAAGGATCCAATAGGCCCGTGAACACTTCACCGGGAAGACCTCGACTTGCAGAACAACGCACGTCAACTTCACTTCGGGCCTACGTTCTACAAGGTCGACCTTCAAGCATACCCTTCATCTCGAGTGGTATTTCAACACAGTGGGTAAGCTCTCTGTGCCTCGTTCTTAAACAATAACGCAAAGCCTACATCAGTGTACCGCAAAAGCGTAGGCTATAAACGCAAAGTGTTTCACAAGTTGTTCAAACTAACTCTCGTTGAAACGCAGTTGGCCTATTTCATAATCCAAGGGTCATTACAATATTTGATTGTGCATCACACTAATTCTCTAATACAAACCCGCACTAGGTTTATTTCCTATGCACAGTTCAAGTGTCATTTCCAATACCACAATTCCGTGTAGCATCCTGCTATTGTATTCATTCATATCCAAAATGCTTTACATCCGTTTATTTATGTGATAGATTTAAGTATTCCCTTACTGAAGGCCTAATTCATTTACGGTGTATCAACTTAGTACATCCCTTCCAATTATCATTAGGCCACAGCATCTTGTTTCTACGTTCCATTTATGTGTAATCACTTAGCATCATATAATTGCCTTTATATAAATGATATTCGTATAATCATTGTCATAGCATTTCTCTCAATTATCATTAGGTTACAGCATCTTTAGTATTCCATTACTGCGTAACTCTGGCCTACATAAGCAGTGTAATATGTAACCTAAAGAGCACCATAAACGCACGTCACTAATTTCCATAATTCTTAGGCTGCATCATTTATTCTGTGTTTATTCATAGTCAGCGTGTTACATAATCTATCGGTTGTACCATAACGTACATGCATAATTTCTGTAATCACTAGTTTTCATATTTCATGTTGTGTCCCAATTTAGCATACCATTAGCCTCTCATAAACGAGCATATTTCTTAACAATTGATCTGTATAATTCTTTTTCTCATTTACTAATCCTCAGTCAGACTTTTTCATAATATAAATGCCGTTATATAATTGTTAAGCACTATAATTATTGTTTGTCATTGTTATTCACTGTGAACAAATAACTGATTTATTTTCTTAATTAAATACAAAACAATAAGGTGTTTTTTATAACCTTAACAATATTTGCTTGGGTGTAATCGAAGCTGGTGACCTAGAAGCAATTCGTATCACTCAGAAATATTATAGTAGGCCTACTCCATTAGCCACCTTCAACCGGTGATACTGTAGGACATCATAAATTGTTAACCCAGCCTGTATGCCCTAAACAATTGATTAGGTTAAGTTGTGTTATTTTCGTTAGTTTTAACAAAAATAACACGACTTAACCTAACCAATTGTCAAGGGCATACAGTTGACCTAACCCGGCCCTCAATGGCGGACATCGGAATAACATTGAAGGCCCGGTTAGGTCAACTGTATGCCCTAACCGGGCTGAAACCTATAAATCCAAGAAGTTATGGAAAAATAAAATGTTTTTTGGAGATGATGCGCATTATTCCGATGAAACCTGTTTATTAGGCACTTCGCAGATTGCCTGAATGCCAGGTAAAGTCCGAAATAACACTTTACTTTGGACCTTGTTAACCCAGCCTGTCATTAATAAACAATCAATTTGCAGCAATTAATCACTAGCATTAAATTAATCATTATCACCTTAAACGGCTAAATCTAGGCCCACTATATATATATATATATATATATATCCTCAGTGTTCCTGAGGATGTCATTAGACGAAAGCGCTTGAGCACCACTTTGTGTTTCTTTTCCCTTCGTGGTTTTATTCATCATATATATATATATATATATATATATATATATTCTGAATAATACCTATCGTATATTCAGAGTATATACGTACCGTATATACTATATGCAAAATTAAGCGACATTGGGTCTGGGTAGCAGTTGGATGGGAGATCGTCCTCCGCGTCCAGATTATGTAGCGACCCGTGGTTCGGATCCCACGTAAAGCTGTAGGTCCCCTTTGTCATATGACCTTAGATGTTGCGAAGGAGGTTAAACAAACCCAATAATTATTATATATGTTATCAGCAAACTCCGACGAGACGGTAAACCGCAGATTGCCTAGGCATTCCGCGGATTCCCCGTCGATATTTGGCAAAGACCGAAATATTCTTTTATTTCGCACTTTGTCTAAATCTTAACAGGCAGTCTGAGGAATGCCTGCATAGGATTAGTCAAGGTCCAAAGTAAAGTGTTATTTCGGACTTTACCTGGCATTCAGGCAATCTGCGAAGTGCCTAATAAACAGGTTTCATCGGAATAATGCACACCATCGCCAAAAACATTTTATTTTTCCATAACTTCTTGGATTTATAGGTTTCAGCCCGGTTAGGGCATACAGTTAGCCTAACCGGGCCTTCAATGTTACTCCGATGTCCGCCATTGAGGGCCCGGTTAGGTCAACTGTATGCCATTGACAATTGGTTAGGTTAAGTCGTGTTATTTTTGTTAAAACTAACGAAAATAACACAACTTAACCTAATCAATTATCAAGGGCATACAGTTGATCTAACTGGGCCTTCAGTGGCAGACATCGGAATAACATTGAATGCCCGGTTAGGTCTTTTTTTTTTTCTTTTTTTTTCGAAAATAGTGTGCTTTAGTTTTTTGATCATCCTCAGATTGCCTGTTAAGATTTAGACAAAGTACGAAATAAGTTGAAATCTGCTTATTAGGCACTTCGCAGATTGCCTGAATGCCAGGTAAAGTCCGAAATAACACTTTACTTTGGACCTTGACTAATCCTATGCAGGCATTTCTCAGACTGCCTGTTAAGATTTAGACAAAGTGCGAAATAAAAGAATATTTCGGTCTTTGCCAAATATCGACGGGGAGTCCGCGGAATACCTAGGCAATCTGCGGTTTACCGTCTCGTCGGAGTTTGCCGGTAACATATATACTAGATAGGTGCACATGGACTTTTGAAACACCCTATATTTGAAGTTTGCAGTGCTCAAAAAATCATATTGTATAAATAGTAAAATAAATACATTGTAATGTCTTTTATTTCAATACTTTCATAAGCCGCACCTTCGGCTCCCTACCCTACGGATAGGGTTTGTGATCACTTCGTGATCTTTAACGCCGCTCATCTTGATAGATCCGACCCTAACGGGCGACTGAGCGAGAGACATTAGCTCCACCCACTTTACGCGAGTCAGCCAATCATAACAAGCGACTGAGCGAAAGAGAGATTTGTTACTCCGCTCAAAGTTTTTTATTTATAGATAGATATCTACATATAAATCCGTTACTTACCTGTGAGTACCCATTTTTCTATTTCCTGAAGTAATTCACTGGTCTGTAAATCAGAAAAAATGTCCATTGTTTTTGTTGAATAGGTCATTTTACATAATTCTACAATGCTGATTTCAAAATTAACATCCATTTTGTTACATCACGTCAGGATTTTCCACAAATCGAAAAATTAAAAAAAAAATGTATTTTCATGTACTTGGTTATATTTAGTATATTAGGATATTTAGATTTTAAACGTTTCAAACTCTGATCAAAGGTTTATTTTAAGTAATTAATTTGTCAAATAAAGGAATAAAGCTGGTACAAGTTTTCAGTTGAACATTTTTATGAGTTATATGCAAATAAATCTACGCTTCTTTGTTAGTTTTCAGTGACCAGCAGTAATCAGCCATCATTTTGACATTCCACCTTCCTTGATCTCTCTTCTCATTGTCTTGATGTTCTGGTGAAATCTTTCTCCTTGTTCTTCGTTGACACTATCAAGATTTTTGGGAAAGTAGTCCAAATGGGAATGTAACGAGTGAACCTTCAAGCTCATGTTGCAGCCCAACTTTTCAAATTTATTCAGCATGTTTTCAACAATCATTTTGAAATTTGGATCCCTTTTATTCCCAAAGTAGTTCTGAATAACATCACTCTTTCAAACTGATCATCCAATGTTAACTGCCTGATTTGAGGTCCCACAAAGATACCTTCTTTAACTTTCACATAGGTGAGAGCTGGGAATTTGCTGCAAATGTTCTTTGAAGCAGTCACCTGTCACCATCCTTATCCATTGCCTTCACAAATCCTTATCTAATGTCTTCACAAACTGCTTCATCAAACCCAGTTTTATGTGGAGTGGAGGTAACAGCACGTTGGTTGGCTCAACCAACTTTTCATGAATGATATTCTTCGAACCAGGTGTCAGAAAGCACTGATGGCCACAACTTCTTCCAGTGCTGACTTCTCGCTCTACTGTCATAGTCACACAAAAACATGGCATTTTCGTGTAACCAGACTGCTTACCAAGCAGTATGCATAAAACTTTCACGTATCCACGTACAATCCCTTCATGCTCATTATATCGAACCTTTTCAAGAAGTTCAAGATTTTCTTATGTTTGTTTCAAGTGAAGAGAATGAGCTATAGGAACAGAAGCATATTGGTTACCATTGTGAAGGCGAACACCTTTGAGGCTTGTCTTGGAGTCAATAAATAATCTCCAGTCACTTGGTTGATAGGCAGTTCCTAAGCTACTCTAAGTCTCTAAGTCTCTCACCAGATCATTTAGTTCAGTTTGTGTGAAACGTTGTGGTTCACGACTAAAATTTTCTGGTTGGTAGTAGTCAGTATCATCATCTGCATTACCAACATCAGAGTCAGAGTCTGACATGAATCCATCAAGAGTTTGTGGTGGGGAAGGAATAAGCACATTGGGTCCATGTGGTATAGGTCTCATTGCAGATGGAAGATCAAGATAAGAAATGTCCTGTTTATTTCTAGTGTTGTAACCTTCTTCGTTGCACGAACAGAAATAAGAGTCATCTTCATGGTTCTTGGGTTCACGTCAAACCATAGGAATTCCAAAATGTATGGACTTTTTCTTTCCTTGACTCCATTGTCTCAAGGATTCAACACAAGAACGACAAACTTTGTGAGGAGCCCATAACGTGTCTTGGCCTCCGAGTTTCATTCCAAAGTAGACATAATACATTTTCCTGACAGTCTGTGATGTGCTGCTTCTGTTTCTTTGCAACAAAGCTGCCACATATATAACAAAATATGTCAGGATGATTTAAGCAGCCTCTTGATGCCATATTAGCGTAAGTCTGAAAAGATAACGTAACAGTAAATACATATAACAACATAAAATAATAACATACATAATATACAGGGACCATATACGGGCATAAACATTATATAAAATTATATGGCTATTTTCAAAAGACCCTACGAAATGGGCAAAGGTGGATATAAATTTTGGATTCAACATACCACAATTACTATAGAACAGCTATGAATGTTAAAACAACAGAAACCTTGCAGACCAGTGATGTAATCAAACACGCATTCAACCGGGATCAATTATTACATTTTCTTTCATTTGCTTGCTTGTTTGACTCTCGTTTGGGGCAACTCTATTCAACTCGACTCGCTGATTAAAGCACATTGATATCATGTTTATTAATTCGAATCTTAATTTGCATCTAATGGATGGGGCTTTATATGAATCTCTCTCTCTCTCTCTCTCATCGAGCAACTGCGTGCGAACCTACGTAGGATAGGAGAGTGGTCCGAAAAATGGCAAATGCTGTTTAACTTGGGTAAATGCAAGGTGATGCACATTAGCTACGCCAATCCCAAGTCGGACTACTCGATCTTGGGGAGTAATATCGAGGCCACTGATTTGGAAAAGGACTTGGGTGTGCTAATTAGCAGCCACCTTAAGTTTACCAAACAGTGCGTAGAGGTAGAAAAGAAAGCCCAGAAGTTGTTGGGTCATGGGTCATATCAGTAGGCAATTTGATTTCTGAACAAGGAGATTGTGCTCTCTCTCTCTCTCTCTCTCTCTCTCTCTCTCTCTCTCTCTCTCTCTCTCTCTCTCTCTCTCTCTCTCTCTCTACAATTCTCTACAATTCTCTGGTTTGGCCGCACCTGGAGTATGCTGTGCAGTTCTGGTCGCCCACCCTCAGGAAAGATATTGAGAGGCTGGAGGGAGTGCAGGCAAGGGCCACAAAGTTAATCCCTTCCGTTAGGCATATTGGCTACAATCGACGCTTACGCGCCCTGAATTTGTTTTCGCTGGAAATTCGGAGGCTGCGCGGTCAACTGATCGAGGTTTTCAAGCTCTTACGCGGGTTCAACAATGTCGATTTTAGAAGTATGTTTAGTTTAAATGATAACCCAACTTGCAACAATGGTTGGAAGTTGGATTTGAAATGGTTTAGGACTAATGTGTGTGGGAATTACTTTACGTATAAGATCTGTGACACGTAGAACAGGCTACCTTCAGAAGTTGTGAACAGTTCTTCTGTGGATCTGTTCAAGAAAAGGTTAGACCAAATCTTGCACACTATTTGAGGGTGTATGAATTTTTTCCTGGCACCCATTGCCATTGGTACCTCCTCGGTATGGGCCGCAAGGCCTTTTGAGATACTTCTTTTCCTTGTAACTCCTTGTAACTCTCTCTCTCTCTCTCTCTCTCTCTCTCTCCGCAGGGGGTATAAAGGTTATGACATTTCTTCTGGATGTTGTAAACTTTATACTTGGGGTGTGACAGCCCTCCGGTCCCGAGTCGTGGGATTCTAGAGAAATTGGCTGCCAGTTCCTTTATGTTATCTCTCTCTTTCGGGAGGGCGGGTAAAGTATGTTGTACAATCCTGTCCCGTGGGTTACTAGCAGTGGTGGGCGCGGTACCAAAATTTGGGGGTGCGTTACGCGGTACTGCGGTACCTCAGCATGCCCAGTGCGTTACGCGGTACTGCGGTACTTTTTCAGGTCCCCCTGGTGCGTTCCGCGGTACTGCGGTACTGCACACAAGAACAACACAAGTAATAGCACATATTTTCAGAAATTGCATATCGGCGATTTCGCACCTGAACTTTCTGCCATAATGGCTAAAAATCGATCTTTGTCACAGAAATGTAACACACGTGCAACCGGCTCAAAAGCAAGCACTGCACTGAGGCGTTGTGATAGGATGGCAACGTAACATGTTCTGAACGAAAACTTAACGTGTCTAGAGTTAGGCTGATGCAACACACGCAGCATTCGTCTTACTGTACTCCTGTAATAAGGTTTACTTCAAAAAAAGTGTTAATTTTTTGAAAAGTCGTGTTTGTCGGTACCGCGGAAAGTACCGCGGGAAATTTGAATGCGGTAGCGGTACTGCTGTACTTTCAGCGATCCTTTGCGGTACTGCGTTATGCGGTACCGGTTTGGTAGTGCGGTAGTACCGCAGTACCGCAGTACCGCAAAAAATACCGCAAGTGCCCAGCTTTGGTTACTAGGACCCCATCCCACCCCTACTCTGTCCTTTTAGCTTACATTAAGGATGTTCTCCTCTGACTGAAAAAAAAAAAAAAAACCTTTTCTTTTAGTATAAAGTATTTTTCTCTTCTTTTACTATTAGGACCCTACTGCTACCTCATGCGTGGGAAGAGAGGCTTTGGAACCTCTATAAATAACACCATTTAACGTTCGTAGGTTGTGAGAGACTGGGATGGAGGGGTCCCAGGCGTAGGGGCGCGATGAATGGAGTGTGGCTAGTGCCCCGTTAAGCCCATTCCTAACGCGTAATGGCCTGACCAGCCCCCTGCGACCGTTCTTTGGTGACCAATTGATGGTGCTTGGCTGTACTGCTCTGAGGTGAGAGAGCTTTACTGCCCAGCTGGCTGCCAGGCCAGCGTAAAGTCTCGGGCGTAGACTCTGGGTCTGGTGGGATATCCCTTGAACACTGGATTCTAAGAGTTGGCCGCTTGTGAGTGACTAGTAAGACTTAGTAAGGGGCTGCATCTCGCTGTCGCTCCTGGCGGAAAATCCGTGATGCCTGCGTCGCGAGTGTTTGTCAGTTGGTAGCTGCGACACGTTTGGGATTGTCCGGCCCTGGGGAGACCTTTGGTCGGTGCGGCAGCAGCGAGAGGTGTAGTCTTCTGGAAGGGATGAACGTCACTTGCAAGTAGGTGGATGCGTCTACGCGCGGGATGAATTCACCCCCCCCCCCCTTTTTTATATACTGGTCAGAACGTTTTTGATAGTTTTCATTGCTAGAACGCTTTATCTTATTCAGAGTATTCAGAAAAAAAAAGAGAGAAAATATGGCAGGGCCAGCTAAATTGAAAGCAGAATGCTTTAAATGTAAAGTTAATCATTGGTGCGTTGACTTCCCTGAAGGTAGTATCAGCGATATCACATCCCTTAGTGTATGTTTGTTTTGTAAACTTAGAGACAACCACGAAAAGGAAGTTAAAGAGCTAAAGGAATTAGTAAAAAAGCTTGAAGCTAGGGTCGTCGCACTGGAAATCCAACCCAGTGGACAAGATCAAACTAAAAACACACCAGCAGATTTAAACTGTAAGATTAAGCATCTAGAACAAAGCGTGGCACGCTTGGAAAACACGTGACTATTCCGGAAAATAGAACGGA
The DNA here is from genome assembly GCA_023014485.1 of Bathynomus jamesi. Taxonomy (NCBI): domain Eukaryota; kingdom Metazoa; phylum Arthropoda; class Malacostraca; order Isopoda; family Cirolanidae; genus Bathynomus; species Bathynomus jamesi. The sequence goes on from JAJOZX010004274.1 coordinate 276,532, forward strand.
GGAACAAGAATTCAAATTGGTCAAAAATAAAAGACCCTCCAAACCAAAACCAAAACATAAGGATTTGGAACCCATTACCATCAAAAATAAGTTTCACTTACTTGCTGATGAGGAGGATGAATCCTTTTTAATTGGGGATTCTATGTAAGGAATCAAGGGGACTTTTTCGGAGCAAGACGGGCGACCAAGAGAAAACTCCGATGTTTTCCGGGTGCCACAAGCCAGATAATTAATAGGGAATTAGGCAAAATTAATATCAAGAATAAGAGTTGCCCTATCATTGTCCATGTTGGTGGCAATGACGTTTTTCTGGGAGGGACAGGAGGGCAGACAGAGCCCATTATAAAAGAATTAAGAACCTAACTGACAAGGTTAGGGATAGGACAGACATGGGTATGGTCGTAGGAATTCTCCCTCGAATGCGTGCTAGTGATTATACTCTAAGTAAAGCCATTAGCATAAATAAAAGAGTTAAACGCATGTGATGAAAAAGGCCTAAAGTTTGTCGATTTTTGGCCTACATTCTACGGAAATGGGGAATACTTTGGTTCGGACGGGATACATTTTAACCAGAAGGGGAAAAAGAAGTATGGTGATTTACTGAACATTAATTTGTATAATCTTTTTAAACTAGGACCCCCCAAACCAGCAATTGATCCTGCTCCCCAAACAGTTAAACCTACTCCCCCAGCAGTTAGTCCCCTCCCCCAGCAGTTAGTCCCCCTCCCCCAGCAGTTAGTCCCCTCCCAGCAGGTAGTCCCCTCCCAGCAGTAGTCCCCCTCCAACAGCAGGTAGTGACTCTCCTTCCACGTTGGAGGGGGCTCAGGCTCCTGCGGAGATTGTCCCCTCGTTAGTGAGGGGCTCTTCAACTCCCGACAGCCCTGGCTGTTCGGGAAACGGGTCGTGCTAGGGGGCGGTCAGAATAGGGGAGGCTCCCTCCGTGCAATGCTTTTTAATGCTAGGTCGATCAGGAACAAGTTTGGCGAGCTACGGGCGCTCTTAGCATCAGAATACCAGGATATCGTTGCTATCACCGAGTCCTGGATTCATACTGATCGTAGGGACTACGTTGGGGAGTTCGAAATTCCCGGGTATAGAATGTTTCGCAAAGACCGCACCCGTGGGGAGGGGGGTGGGGTACTAATATACGTCAGAGACACGTTGAGTCCGGTTGACTGCCAGTTCCGGTCGGAACGGGAGCTGCTTGGCGTCGATCTGAACGTGGGAGGGACGAACTATAGGTTAATCTTGGTGTACAGACCTCCGCATCTCCTCCTCGAGGAGGATACAGCCCTGTACACCGAACTCAGTAGCCTGCTAGGGGATAGGGTGTGTGTAGTTTTAGGAGACTTCAACTGTCGCGGCATAAAGTGGGAAAACAGGACTGCCGATGCTGAAGGGAGGAGGCTAGTTGACTTTGCTGATGAGAACTTCCTCACTCAGTGGGTCAACGAGCCTACACGAGGCGAAAGCGTTCTAGACTTAGTATTCACGACCGAAGACAACCTCGTCACTGGCCTCACCGTTGACGAATCATTGGGCGGGAGTGATCACGGTCTTATTAGGTTCCGTGTGTGCGTCCCTCGGGTGAAGCGTAGTAACTCGAGAGGCAGTAAGCTCGATCTCCGGCGGGCGAACTTTGTTAGCCTCAGGGATAGCGTAGGAGAGATGGGGTTAGAGGTTGGCGGCGATGTTGAGGGAGTGTGGAGTGCATTCCGGGACGAGTTTATGGTGCTGCAGTCTGCTGCCATACCCTCAAAACCGGTCACCCCTGCTTCAACGCAGCCTAAGTGGTTCAATCGTGACATCGCTTCGGCTATCCGAAATAGGAAAGTAGCGTATAGGAGGGCGAAGGCCAATCGTTCCCACGAGAACACTGAAGCGTATGTCCGCCTGTGTAGGGAAGTGAAGGCGAAGGTTAGGCTAGCGAAACGTAACGAAGAACTACGGGTGGCAAGCCTCTGCAAGGGGAACCCTAAGGAATTCTTCAGTTATGTTAATAGTAGAAAGCCCATTAGAAGCATGATAGGTCCGTTAAAGGACGGAAGCGGCGTTCTGCGGACCTCCGACGCGGACATCGCTAATGTGCTTAATGAGTACTTTGCGGGAGTGTTCACCAGGGAGGATACCCGCGTCATCCCCGAGCCAGGCGTGAGGCACGAAGGTGCTGGCCTGGATAGTGTTAGATGTACCGCGACAGTCGTTGCCGATAGAATAGACAAACTGAGCGCGTTTAAGGCTCCTGGGCCAGACCAGTTTCTCCCCAGAGTGTTGCGAGAAGTGCGCGACCAGGTGGCTCCCCACCTGGCTACAGTCTTCAACAAATCGTTGGAGATGGGCCAGGTGCCTGGTGACTGGAGGGAAGCCAACGTGACCCCTATCTTTAAGAAAGGGGATCACGAAAGTCCAGGGAACTATCGTCCCATTAGTCTCACTTCAGTTGTAGGTAAATTATTAGAAGGGATAATAGCTGATAGGATCGTTGACCATTTGGATTCCTACAAGCTGCTTGGGGACTCCCAACATGGGTTTAGACGGCATAGGTCGTGTCTCACCAACTTGCTCGAGTTTTTCCACGTCATGTTGAGTGAGTACGATAAGAGTAGGGCGATTGATATACTTTATCTCGACTTTCAGAAAGCCTTTGATAAGGTACCTCACCGCCGGCTAATGGCGAAAGTGCGCGCGCTGGGTATCGGTGGGGAAATAGGTAGGTGGATTGAAAACTGGCTGAGGAATAGGCGGCAGAGGGTGGTAATTAAAGGGGCTAGTTCGGGTTGGGCCTCGGTCACTAGTGGGGTTCCTCAGGGTTCCGTTTTGGGGCCACTGTTGTTTATCATTTACATAAATGATATCGACGGTGGCATCGTCAGTCGGATCGCCAAATTCGCTGATGACACCAAGCTTGGGGCCAATGTTGGGACGCCCGAAGCGATCGAGGAACTGCGTGCGGACCTAGGTAGGATAGGAGAGTGGTCCGAAAAATGGCAAATGCCGTTTAACTTGGGTAAATGCAAAGTGATGCACATTGGCTACGCCAATCCCAAGTCGGACTACTCGATGTTGGGTAGTAATATCGAGGTGACTGATTTAGAAAAGGACTTGGGTGTGCTAATTAGCAGCGACCTTAAGTTTACGAAACAGTGTGTAGAGGTGGAAAAGAAAGCCCAGAAACTATTGGGTTATATCAGGAGGCAATTTCAGTTTCGGAACAAGGAGATTGTGCTCTCACTGTACAATTCCCTTGTTCGGCCGCACCTGGAGTATGCTGTGCAGTTCTGGTCGCCCACCCTCAGGAAAGATATTGAGAGGCTGGAGCGAGTGCAGGCGAGGGCCACAAAGTTAATCCCTTCCGTTAGGCATATGGGCTACAATCGACGGTTACGCGCCCTGAACTTGTTTTCGCTTGAAACTCGGAGGCTGCGCGGTCAACTGATCGAGGTTTTCAAGCTCTTACGCGGGTTCAACGATGTCGATTTTAGAAGTATGTTTAGTTTAAATGATAACCCAACTCGCAACAATGGTTGGAAGTTGGATTTGAAACGGTTTAGGACTAGTGTGTGTGGGAATTACTTTACGTATAAGATCTGTGACACATGGAACAGGTTACCTTCGGAAGTTGTGAACAGTTCCTCTGTGGATCAGTTCAAGTAAAGGTTAGACCAAATCTTGCACACTATTTGAGTGTGTACAAAATTTTCCCTGACACCCGTTGCCATTGGTACCTCCTCGGTATGGGCCGCAAGGCCTTTTGAGGTACTTCTTTTCCTTGTAACTCCTTGTAACTCTCTCTCTCTCTCTCTCTCTCTCTCTCTCTCTCTCTCCGCAGGGGGTATAAAGGTTATGCACTCCGCAGGGGGTAGGTTATGCACGTTCCTTGTGGGTGTTGTAAACTTTATACTTGGGGTGTGACAGCCCTCCGGTCCCGAGTCGTGGGATTCTAGAGAAATTGGCTGCCAATTTCTTTAGGTTCTCGCTCTTTCGGGAGGGCGGGTGAAGTCTGTTGTACAAACCTGTCCCGTGGGTTACTAGGACCCCTTCCCATCCCTACTCTGTCCTTTTAGCTTAGGTTAAGGATGCTCTCCTCTGACTGCAAAAAAAAGAAAAAAAATGAACTTTTAGTATTGTCTTTTTCTCTACTCTTACGATTGGGACCCTACTGCTACCTCATGCGTGGGAAGAGAGGCTTTGGAACCTCTATAAATAACACCATTTCACTCCAGTTGTAGGTAAATAATTAGAGGGGATAATAGCGGGTAGGATTGTTGACCATTTGGATTCCTACAAGCTACTTGGGGACTCCAACATGGGTTTAGACGGCATAGGTCGTGTCTCACCAACTTGCTCGAGTTTTTCCACGTCATGTTGAGTGAGTATGATAAGAGTAGGGCGATTGATGAGAAAGCCTTTGATAAGGTACCTCACCGCCGGCTAATGGCCAAAGTGCGCGCGCTGGGTATTGGTGAGGATGTAGGTAGGTGGATTGAAAACCGGCTGAAGAATGCCACAAAGTTAATCCCTTCCTTTAGGCATATGGGCTACAATCGACGCTTAAGTGACGTGGGTTCAAAGATGTCGATTTTAGAAGCATGTTTAGTTTAAATGATAACCCAACTCGCAACAATGGTTGGAAGTTGGATTTGAAACGGTTTAGGACTAGTGTGTGTGTGTGTGTGGGAATTACTTTACCAAATCTTGCACACTCTTTGAGGGTGTAGAAAATTTTCCCTGGCACCCGTTGCCATTGGTACCTCCTCGGTATGGGCCGCAAGGCCTTTTGAGGTACTTCTTTTCCTTGTAACTCGTTAAACGTAAAACCATTTCGCCAAATACTCATGAGTATTTATTACTAATTTTTTAAAACAACCATTAACTTCAACTAGCTACATATATTTCATCTGGTCGTAACTTCTGAACCAATATATATATATATATATATATATATATATATATATATATAACCTTTCAACCTTTCAAATGTTCCGTGCGATGATTCCTTATTTCACGAAGGTCAAGATTGTCGCCCCTCCTCTCGAGTTAGCCTGGTGAAGTAGGGAGTTGGTTTCTTGTACTCTCCACCTCACACAGCCAGGTACTCCCGGCTCATCTGGAATTGTTCTGAGCCAAACATCTAATCTTCTTTTGAAAATGTTTACCACAATCCCACTCGTGTTTCTTAGTTCCGTGGGCAGCTGGTTAAACAGTCTTGTGTATCTCTCTTCTTCTTTCTGGTGAATATACGTTTAATTCACGTAACCTTTCTCAGCAATTTAGTTCTTTGCACCCATTGATCTTGGCTGTGAAGTTTCTCTGAATCCCTTGTAACTGACAAATGTCTTCTTTTTTTTATATGGGGATGTTAGAACCGAACAGTATTCCAACTTGGCTATGATCAATGTTTTCAATAGAGGAATCATTATATTCCTACCCCTTCGTTGAAAGGTTCTCAGTATCTGCCCAGTTATTCCCTTTGCTCTGTTTACTTCTACCTTATTTTGTTTCAAAAATCGCATCGTCAGTCATTACAACCCCTAAATCTTTTGCTTCAGAATTTCTCTGAATTTCTTGTCCACTTGGGGTATAGTATTCCACGGATTTTAGGTCCTCCCTTTTTTCATACCTTAACAGTTGAAATTTCTCGGTGTTAAATTTCATAGTGTTGTCTTCCGACCAATTGTAGATTCTGTTCATGTCTGTTTGTAGAGATCCTATATCCTCTGGGGTTTCTAATTTTTCTACTAATCTTTGTGTCATCGGCAAAGGATGTTACTGTAGTACTGTACTGTCTCTGGTAATGTCCTCATCTATGTCAGTTAGTATGATTATGAAGAGTAATGGAGCTAATACTGTTGCTTGTGGTACTGAGCTGAGGACCTCTGGTTCTGATGAAGATAATTCTTGAACTGTAACGACTTGCTGCCGCTCACTAAGGAAATTATGATATATATCCATTTCCCTACTTTTCCTGTTATTCTCATATATTTCAGTTTTTGTATTATGATTCTATCCACACTTGTCGAACGCCTCGTCAAAGTCTGTGTATATTTTCATTACTTTCAAGTGCATCAGTAATGTTGCTGTAGTGTTCCATTAGTTGTGATAGGCATGATCTGCCTGACCGGAATCCATGTTGGTTATCATTTAATTTTTTCTGAGTTTCCAGAAAGTCATAGATTTTTTCTCTAACTATTCTTTCAAATATTTTAGTGAGACGAGATGTAAGCGACACACTGGCCTTATAGTTTTTGGCCTCGGATCGATCTCCTCCTCTATATGTTGGGACAATGCTCGCTCTCTTCAGGATTCCCAGTATTTCTCCCGCGTCAAGTGATCGTCTCCATATCCAATATAGGGCTCAGCAATCGCATTCTTGCAGTTTTTGATCAATGTGGCATTCCATTTGTCCGGTCCTGCCGCTGAATGTGCTTTTAGTTTCCCTATCGTTTGTGTAATATCATTTGTCGTAAAGTCGAAGTCCGTTATACTTTCTCCTTGTAGTTCTTCAAAGAACGCGTTTCTATCGCATATCAGTTTGTCAGTTTTTGGGATACTAAAAGATAATTCGTACTGAGCTCTTAATATTTCAGATACTTCTGTTAGATCATCAGATAAAACATTGTCGTAAATTTTTCAAAGGTCCGATAGTCGTGTGATTTTTCGACTTCGTTTTTTGCAAAATTATAAAAGTATTTTGAGTTAACCTTTATCGCTTCTATAGCGTCGTCGTCTTTTTCTGTATGCTTCTCAATTAGGTCCTGTATGACGCAATCTATACTCTGCAGGTTATCATTTAATATTTTTCTGTTGTTGTTTTTGCAGTTTCTTAATTTGGCACTCACTTTTTCTCTTTCGGAACAGTGACATCTTTTCTCTCTCGAATCTGCTTCTCTTTCCTCTTTGTTGTAGTTTTGGTACATGTCTTTCCACAATTTCCAGTTTCTTCTCCTCTAAGGTCATTATCATCCCTTCCGTTGTTTTGGCTTTGAATATATATATATATATATATATATATATATATATATATATATATATTATATATATATATAATATATATCTATATATATATAGCGGATCGACAAGAAATAGACCAACAAAAATAGACAGAAATACTTTCCTTCCACGCTACCATCAAACAGTCTTGGAACACACGTGGGCAAACAAACAATGGAAAGTCTGTTTCTTCCCAAAAGGCGCGAATGTAAGCCTTTATCAACTAAAGGACGCGCGGACAAAGCGTCTTAAGATTTGGTACAGTCCTACGTCACAGGAACTACGTATAAAAGCGAGCTTCCACTTGCTTTCATTCTCACTCTCACTCACTGGTACTCACATCATCGAACGTGAACAACGTCCATCAACCGCCTACCGGCTTTGGCCGCTACTTTCTTCAAGGCCTACAATTTATCATCAAGTAAGATCTACAGACCGCCTGCAGAAGCAATCCTTCGAGGCCCAACCGGAATCACTTCGGGCCTGCGGTTTGCCGGGTCGGCCTTCAAGTTTCTCCACACTCCTCGAGATATATTCCTGCAAGATCATAAGGCCAGCCTGCACCTCGAGAAGTAACATCACCTCAGGCTTCCGAACGAAGCCTACATCCATCATCTCAAGAAGCTTCCAGAGGACGATCAACGACACTCACGGTATTAGTTTCCTTTTCAACACTCCTTCAACAGCGTTACATCGTCCGGGTAAGCTAAGTACATCATATTCTAAGTACTCTTGAAGCCTACATTAGCCTACCGCCGAACGGTAGGCTATACTCCCAAAGTGTAATTAAGCGTTCCAACTGACTCACGTGAAAGAACGCAGTAGGCCTGTCATCCAATTCAAGTGTCATTTTAATACCATTATTCCGCGTATCATCCGTCATTATGTTCAATTCATATATTTGTGTGTTAACTAAATGTTCTCTTGACGTAATCACTTAACATCACATAATGGTCTTATATATAAATGATATTTGTGTATTTGTGAAGCATTTCAATCCATTATTATTAGGCCGCATCAATTATTCCTTGTGCATCCATGCAATCATTTAGCCTACTTAATCAGTGTCAAGTATTCCATTCAATGTACCAAACGCACGTGCATTCTTTATATCATTTACTAGGCCCATTCAATGTTCCATGCCGCATGCCATTTACATACCATCGATGAGTATAACATCATTTATTACGTGTCAATTAAGCTATTAACATTTCATCTTATTAGCTAAGTCTATGTCATAAGCATAACGTAAAACTACCAATTCATTACTGTCAATTCTTTGCTATATCACAGTGAATAAATAACGGCTTTATTTGCATAATAAACTACAAAACCCATAAGGTGTCTTTTTATAACCTTAATATTAATTTGCTTGGGTGTAAACCAAGCTGGTGACCTCGCTGCCATTTCCGGTCACTTCCAATAGTATGGTGGATCTACTCGAATAGCCTTTCATTAATAATTAATCAGTCAGTCATTGCCTTAATCAATCATTGCATACAATTAAATCATTATCACCTTAAACGGCTAAAACTAGGTCCACTATATAATATATATATATATATATATATATTAATATATATATATATATATAATTATTATTATTATTATTTATTGGACTACAGCAGTACATACTTCAATTTCTGGTAACTCACAGGAGTCATTTGCATTTCGGAAGGCGATATAATGTATTTAAATACAAAATAGAATTTAACTTTAAATCAAACTCAGCAGATGTTAAATACAACCCCCATCCCCACCCCGACCCCGACCCCCACCGAAAGAAAATTAAATATTAAACAAAACAAAAGCTTATCATATTTTTAAGTAAATTCTCAAAAGCAAATTTATCCCCTTGAATTATGCGCAAAATCTGTGCTATTAATAATACGATAATCTGATATTGCGTTCTTTGACCTAATTTGGTCTTTAAATTACGGCAATTTAAAGGTCAGTGTTCCCTGCAAGCCATTCTTTTTACTGCTGTAGTTTCTGACATAAAGCTCATAATTTGACTTTTTCTTGACTCACAGGCGGTCAAAAGGAGAGCCATGTTGGAATTAATAATACCAGATTGATGTGGTTATTAATATTATTATTATTATGATATTTATTATCGTTATTAGTAGTAGTATCTATCTATTTGTCTATCTAACGATCGATAGAGCTATTTATCTATTTACCATATGAGGCCATTAGAATAGCACAGGCGTATCTCCCGGTTTCCCGATATCGCGTTTTCGCGCAGTAACCAATCAGCACGCTGTATTCCGTGGGTGTGACGCGCTACCACACGGGCTTGAGACCAAAACCATTAAACTCGGTTCAGTCGTTAACGAGTAATCACGTTCGCTAACTTTAATAAATGTGTTTATTTCAAAACTTGATTTTTTGGGCGTACGCCCTTTCTATTATATACGCCTCATATTCATCTATTGCTGTCAAGCCACAAGGGACTGAAGAAACTTTTTTAATCAACCTTCTTCCAGTAATTTTCCTTACTGCTCCGACTTATCTATCGATAGACAAACTTTCATACGGAGGCGAATATGATTTTGTTGAAAATAAACCTGAATTACGAATATGTTTTGTTAAAGTAACAAACATTAATTTGAAAAATAAAAAGGGTGTACACAGTTCGTTCAGTGTTTTCTGTCACTGATGAAATTCCATAGTTCATCATTGATTTCCACACAATGCTCCGTTCCACCTTTCCAAAATAAGGAAGTGACGTAAATAAATAAAGTCGCATTTTCAGTCTACTTTATAATAAATGAACGACGGCGTGCTGTGATTGAAACTGATCTCGGTTCAGTTTTCATCGTTAGGGCGTTTTGAAATAAAATAAAAATAGTAAAGAGGTCATACTCAAATGGAAGTACGGGTGTGTGTGTGTGTGTGTGTGTGTGTGTGTGTGTGGTGTGTAAAGTAACGCGAGTGAAGATATAAAATCCGATTTGAACTGGTTTAAACTAGTTTCAACTTGGTTTTTTAACTCGTAAAAACATTTTCAACACTTTTTCTTATGAAAATAAAAACCCGAGGAGGATGCCAGTGGGCGTCGAAACTGTTGTGGAAATAAACTCTGTCTATTAGAGTGGGTTTTTATTTTCATATTTTGACCTTCACGTAGAAAAAGTGAAGTTTTTTGCATTTACTTCTTCTTATAAACCTTACTATCGAATATGCAGTTGTTATCAAGTCCATGTAATAAATATTACTCGTCCATGTTCAGTGTGTTCACTCGAGTTAATATAATTCAAATCGGATTTGTTTCTTTACTCGCCTTACTTTATACACACCCTGTAGAAAGATGGGGAAAAAAAAAGGTTCTAAAAGGAAAATAGGCCTACAGATTAAAGAAACCCATTCGGTACATCTCATTATAAGCCCTCGATGCAAATAAAAACAATTTCAACAGTTTTTACAGTGTTTTTGTTTCCGAACGAAAACAATGAATCAAGAAAACTAAATCTCATTTCTAAATTCAACCAAAAGATTAATTAAACGAAGCTTTTGCTAAATTCTTTCTCCACCAAACTAAGACAGAGTTTGGATTAAACCAATTAATCTTTCTAAGTATCAAATCCAAGTTTAATGTGAAAAGTTGAATATCACTTTCCGGAACAAAACTTAAAGCAAAATTTCCATTTCCGAGACATTAATTAACATAATAATTTCATGTTAACATTAGTTATTCACATTTGATTTCAACAACTTTCTCATTTCTTAACTGAGAATAAGGAAATTATAAATATATTTCTTTCCTCACTGCTTGACAAATGCAATATACATTATTTTCTACATATATTACGTTTAATATAAGCAACTTGTGTGTGTATATATATATGAACGTAACATCCAAGAAGCTCATTTCCCTACGACGTTGGGGGTGAATGTACCCCAAGAAGACAGAGCCAGAGCAGATAGAGTTAGCAACCAATTTAACTCCACCTAATGCCAGCTGTTGAGAGCAGAGCAGCTCGCTTGGTCGGAGTTCGCCACCGTAATCACTGAGCTACTGAGAGATATTTGTAAAAAAAAATATATATATATATTTGATGTAATGATGAACTGGTGATTTCTTGTACATAATTTAATCCACATCATGCATTTTTTTATTAACTAGTTTATTATTTATACTATCCATTATTTTCTGCTGACTTCTAATGCACAACTGAGTACACTAGATAAGTGTACGCATGGTGTGAATGAACTCTGAAACTATTCTCTTCATTATACTTTTCCTACTTTCCTATAAAGCTTCTTTCACCACTATTTTCTGTCAGTAGTGACTGACGGAGGAGGGAGAGAGCCTTGTCTCTTCTATACTTTACTCTTACAATTAATCCTGTGTAAAAGCTTTATACGTCTATAAGTGTAAGCACGATATAACTCTTCAATATTTGTTCTTGGGCTAGTATAGGGTGGATCTTAGGCTCTCTCTCTCTCTCATATATATATATATATATATATATATATATATATATATATATATATATATATATATATATATATATAAATCTCAATCTCGAAATGAGGGAAACTAATGCAATTTCACTTGGAAAGAAAAACAAATTAGATGAATGGGTTTTTCGAAGAATAAATCGTTAGACTTAAAATGGGAACATTAAAGAGAGAGAATATAAAGGAAATATAAATATCAGAATTAAGTGAAGGTAATTTAAGAAAATTAGGGATAAAAAACAAAATTAAACTTTGTTTTTAAAAGGTGACCATTAAGAAAATTTGAATTTTTCTTTAGTTTTTGTTGCGAAGAAATTTGAAATTATATACAGTGTGTGTGGTGTGTGTGTGTGTGTGTGTGTATTCTTCATAATCATGCTCACTGATATAGATGAGGAAGTTACCAGTGACACCACAAACATTAGTGGAAAAATAAGAAACCCAGAGGATATAGGATCTCTACAGATATGAAGAGAATCTACAATTGGTCTGAAGGCAGTAATATGAAATTTAACACCGAGAAATTTCAACTGTTAAGGTACGGAAGAAGGAAGGACCTAAAATCCATGGAATACTATACCTCAAATGGACAGGAAATTCAGAGAAATTCTGAAGTAAAAGATTTAGGAATTGTAATGACTGATGACGCGAAATTTGAAGCGCAAAATAAGATAGCAGTAAACGGAGCACAGAGAATAACTAGGCAGATACTGAGAACCTTTAAAAGAAGGGATAGGAATATAATGATTCTTGTTGAAAACACTGATCATACCCAAGTTTTAGAGTATTGCTCGGTCTTAACATCCCCACATAAAAAATAAGAAGACATTAACCAACTTGAAGGGATTCGGAGAAGCTTCATAGCCAAGATCAATGGGTGCAAAGAACTAAATTACTGGGAAAGGTTACGTGAATTAAACTTGTATTCGTTGGAAAGAAGAGAGGTTACACCATTGTTTACAATTTCGAAAATAGAGTAATGGCGGAACTAGTCCCTAATCTTACTTTGAATCCTATAACCACTCAAACAATACTGGAAAGTGGAAAAGGAAGAATGTGTCGTGTTTCAAAATTAAAGGTTAGACAGGGAACATCCTCAACCCTGAAGGAAAATAGTTTTGTTGTGAGAGGACAAAGACTGTTCTACAGCTGCCCAAGGGACGAAGGAACACGAGCGATGTAGCGGTGGATATCTTCAAAAGAAGACTCGAAGCCTGGCTCAGAGCAATACCGGATGAGCCGGGAGTACATGGGTACGTGAAATGAAGAACGCAAGAAACCAACTCTTTACTTCACGCAGGCCAACTGAAGAGGTTGGCCAACAAGCCTGACCTCCGTGAAATGAGGAATCATCACACGGAACATCTGAAAGGTTGAAAGGTATAATCCTAAAATGGGACATTAATTTAAATTGAACATTTCTCAATTTTGAACAATTTACAGTTCAAAACAAATTGATTTGTGATAAATAATTTAGTAACTTATAGAAAAGCAAATACACATCTTTATTTTTTAACATTAATACGCGTTCTGTTTCTTAAAAGTTACCCGAATTTCATTATTTCGTTAAGACATTAATTGTCCCATAAGTGACGTCAAAGTTCTGAGAAAGTTAGATAGTAGAGAAGTGTTTCTTTGGTGTAGCCCAATATTTCAGATATCTTGTGTTAAACTCGAAGGTCAACTCCCTCTACCGGTAGGAAGTTAGCCAAAGATAGGAGAAGCGCATTTTCTATTAACCTTATTTATAATGGCTTCAAATCTCCTGGATAAAATGAAAATTGGTAGAAAAACTTTCAAGATATTGATTTGTTTATTATTATTATTATTATTATTATTTACATTTAATTTCCAATATTCTGAATATTTTTTATTTTCAGTACTGAGTTTCTTAATAATAATTCTAGATAAGAATTTGCAGTATGCTAAGAATACTGTCTTCACTTTTGCTTCTGCTGACGCGTTTCGTTCATATACTGAACATCTTCAGAGCTTTATAAGTAATTTTAAAGTAAAATGGGTTATATATATATATATATATATATATATTTCTTGATTGTAAGTTTGATACAATTTCAAATTAATTTAAGACTCTTCGAAAGTTCATTAAATTTTATATTAATTTTCGGTTTTTTCATTTTAATGTAAAAGGCTTCGGTAATTTTTAGTTTTTGTACGTTATGTGATGAGTAGAAGATTTGAAAGTTTTGTGAGATATTTTTTAAATTTAATATTTTATGATCTACTCTGTAATGTTCGTTAATTTTACTTGGACGATATTTATGTTGGTATGATCTCTCTTTAATGTGGTTTGTGGTGTAACCAATGTAAGTCGACGTACAGTCAACTCCAGGACATGTAAAATATCTCACAAAACTTTCAAATCTTCTACTCATCACATAACGTACAAAAACTAAAAATTACCGAAGCCTTTTACATTAAATGAAAAAACCGAAAATTAATATAAAATTTAATGAACTTTCGAATAGTCTTAAATTAATTTGAAATTGTATCAAACTTACAATCAAGAAATATATTATATATATATATATAATATATATATATATTATATTATATATAACCCATTTTACTTTAAAATTATGTATAAAGCTCTGAAGATGTTCAAAGTATATGAACGAAACGCGTCAGCAGAAGCAAAAGTGAAGACAGTATTCTTAGCATACTGCAAATTCTTATCTAGAATTATTATTAAGAAACTCAGTACTGAAAATAAAAAAATATTCAGAATATTGGAAATTAAATGTAAATCCTTTATAAAGACAGGCTGATATCGACTTTCTATTATTATTATTATTATTATATAATCTAAAACGTGAAGGAAAATCCATAAAATTCGAAGGGCGGAACTTTCTCATGTTTACAAACGATGAACCAACTTCCCTATTTTTTATTTTTTTTATTTTTATTACATCCGAATTAATATAATATTAGAATTTGTATATAAAATTGTTTAATTTAGGTTCCTCCCACTGTTCATTTTAAATAAGCTCTTGGCTCCTCCCACGATTTTTTAATTACCCAATCAAAGAACGATCCAGTTAAATTTAAATGATTCAACGAATCACGAACTGCGTTAATTATTTTTTGGTAGAGAGAAATCTAAGCATAATCATAGGCGTATGAGGCGGTGGATCTGGGGGGGGTCGACAGCCCCCCCCCCTCCAGGACTACGGAATTGAGCATTTTCAGAGATTTTTCCTGACATTCCTTTTTTTTTTTTTTTTTTTTGTGAATTAATTACTTGCTACTATACTTGTAGTTAATAATTAAAGGGTAAGTTGAGGACTTACTGAATTCTATATCAACTGCAATGCCGTAGTTTTGCTTCTCATTTAGAAATGTAGCAAAATTTTCTCATTTTTGTAAATTGTAATGTTTTATATATATATATATATATATATGAAATAGGATCCCTCCTAAGGAGACGTAGTTTTACATTTAGGATAAAAACAAAGACGTAGAGCAAAAAAGTCATTATATTTGGCTGCAGCCGACGTTTCGGGCAACTCTACCCATTTTCAAGGCCTAATAAATAAAAAGCTAAAATTAATGCATGACAAAAAAAAAAAATAAAAAATATACGAATGTCAAAAACAAACTAATTTATAGCACAGAATAAAACCACTTCAAGAATAAAAATTAAAAAGCATAAAACAAGCATAAACCAAAAACAAAAATTAAAAATTATATACATGACAAATATACACGATAAAAGTAAAACTTTAAAACTAAAAACATTCAAACAAATTAGTTAAAAACTTCACTAATAAAAAGTTAAATGAAAAAACGTAAAAGTGCACCAAACATACCATGCTCACTTGACAGCCACAAACAACTGAGGCGAAAAGGAGACAGGGTCAAGGGGAAAAAAACAGAAAAATTTAGTTTGTAGGCATTCTAATTAATATAAAGGGGGTAACAGCTAGAATCAATATTTAAACTGGAGTTCAGAAATTTAATGCACAGAGATTCGTAAATACGGAGAGAGGACGGACATTTTAATGATTTAAGAATTTTAAAGTTATTAACGGAAATATCAACTTTACACTTAACAGAATGATTTCTAATGGCAGACTGTTCCTTTTTAGATAAAACTTTCCCTGTCCTATGGCTAAGACCCATATGGGAGCAAAATCTTGCCTGCAAAGAACGAACTGTGCTGCCAACGTAGTTCCCCTGGGAACACCCAGGGCAGGTAAACAAATAAACGACAGAACAGTTCATCGCAGGGGGGATTTTGTCCTTACAACGGAAAAAACATTCAAGGGTATTATTATTTACAAAAGCAACCTTAAAATCAGTGTGAAAATAAAATTTCCTCACCACACTCAACAATTGCTTTTTCACAAAAGTGTTAAATTGGTAGAGATCAGGTAAAACAAGATATTTACAATTCTTAGGCACATCATACGTTGGGATAAGGTTGGGGGAATAAACATTATTAAGAAATTTACCAATAATACCTTGTACAAGAACCCGTGGAAAACCATTTTTAAAGAAAAAATCAGTAAGGAATCAGTAAGTTATATTTAGGACATACCTTTTGGGATACCCTGTATATTAAAGCCTTTATATATATATATATATATATATATATATATATATATATATATATATATATAAAGGCTTTAATATACAGGGTATCCCAAAAGGTATGTCCTAAATATAAACTTTTACAATTTTTTATTATAAATGATAGAGTTAAAAAAAATGATAAAAACAGGCATGAATGCTTTAAGTTTTATTTAGTATAGTTAGTAAACCTCCACATGATATCCACCGTTCACAACAACTAGTCTAATTCTACATTGAAATTCTAAATTTCAGACGGAAATTACTCACTGATTTCAAAATTCATCATTTAAACAGTTTACGGCACTTAACTTCCGGCATCAACTTACAGTACGAGGCTATTTGATGTGTTAGGGCAGTTAGGCTAAGGAGCTAGGCTAAATTAAGTTAAGCACCTTGTTGCTAAGCGCCTTTTTATGACATACGATATGCTATGGCATCACTTACACCAGGTTTCATACGTTCAGCTTTTTTAGCATTTGAACGTAGAATTAGACTAGTTGTTGTGAGCGGTAGATATCATGTGGAGGTTTACTAACTATATTAAATAAAACTTAAAGCATTCATGCCTGTTTTTATCATTGTTCTTTGACCTTGTATGTTACTCATACTCTAACCTTTGTGTTATTTTATATTACACATAGTGCTTATGCGGAAATCAGGGCAACCTGAAAATTTTTAGGGCAAATTTTTTAGGCCCCCCCAGTAAAGTGCAATCCCATACGCCTATGGGCATAATAATATAATAAGTATGTAAAATTATTTTCAGTATATTTTAATCAGTGTTTAATATAATATAACAAGTCACCTCATAAGCCCTGTTTTCATTCATAGAAATTCATACTAAAATTACATTGCAGCGCTCCCCATGTAATGGGAATATTCCAAATTACAAAACTGGGAATCTCATGAAAGCCTTGTAGTAGTAGTAGGCTTTTATTTCATTCATGAACTTTCACCGCAGTAGGATATATAACTAGTGGAACAGTTGTTATGGTAAAATTTGAAGCGAGTAGTTGCTATGAAATTAGTAACCATGAGATGACTCATGCCGTCATACTTCTCTGGTACTGAAAGTCGCGGCCATCCTCTGTTCATTTACTATTATTACTATTATTATTATTATTATTATTGACAGTAATATTTCATGTAACTAAAGTAATTTTATTTGGTCTTATTCAATGAAAAAGCGTAAGTCATCACGGCATCCGGTTTCTTAACCATAATGGAACTTGTTCTGCCATTATACCATATTTCATCCTTGATGAAAATACTGTACTACAGATTTCCCATTTTCTTAATATTATAGTAATTTGTAGTATTTTTATGTAGGAGGATGACACTTCATGAATGAGATGGTGATTCGTTACAATATGAGACTATTTTAATTTCAAACGCAGTGTGTCTAGGCATCTCCAAAACCCTGGACCTTTATTTTCCTCTTTTCTTCTTCTATGGGGGGAGGGGGGAGCTTTTGTCCTTGGCCCCTCCTTCCTGCATAAAACAGTGGTTCCCAACCTTTTTTTTTCTGGTTGCCCAAAACCCCATTCTAATCCAGCGCCATTACCCCAATCATTAGATATTTTTTATAATTTCTGGATCACGTGTCATTACCCCAGTAGGGTAATTTACCCCTCGGTTGGGAACCACTGACAGGGAACAGGGAGAGATTAATGTTGTTTATTAGATCGGTGAAACGTCTTTGTTGTTACACATACGGTACACGTAGAGTGCGCAAGAAGGCATGTTAAGCAGTCTGCTCTCTATTACTACAGTGATGGATGGATGGATAGATTTGAAAAGTACATTAAAGGAAGATGTCTTGAAATGAGTCCGAAAGAAAAATTCTAGATCCATTTCGTTGAAAATGGAAACAGACTTTCTATTTTCGTCTTTAACCAATGGGCTTGTTTTTCTCTTGATTACGACTGACGTAGTCTTGGCTTTGTTTTATCCTTTAATTTTTTTTAATCATTTTTCAGGTAATGTTTTAATGGTCTAATGAGGGTAGTAGAATCTACAAAAAGAGCTCAATACTTTTGGTGTCAGGTTTTTTAACTAATTTTAACACATCAGAAAAACGAGTAGTTCATACCCACTTCTTTTTCTTCTGCAGAAATCGTGGAGAACGTTCGCAACGGGGGCAAACCTCCCTTCCGTCCCAGCATAGACGATGAAGCTATTGAAGAGGAAGTGTTGCACATGATGCGAAGGTGCTGGGCGGAAGATCCTCTCGACAGGCCCGATTTTAGACACTTGAAAGGCCTCGTCAGGAAACTCAACAAGTGAGTGGTTTAACTTTCAAGCAACTCAACGGAAGCACAGAGTTCGATCTTCTTGCTATTTAGATCGAATCATCAGTTTCACGCTTTACTATATTTTGTCATCATTAATTCATTAAACGGCTGACGAGTGGGATTTTGGACATAATCCCAGATGACTGACGAAAGATACATGCCCTATGGGTCAAGTCAAGTTAGTTTTAGTTAGATAGGGTAAAGACAGCAATGCGGATCAGTGTACACTGTAGAGAAATCATGTTATCTCAATCGGTACTATAAGAGCTGTCCTAGGGTTCATTTTTGAAGTAAATGGCTCCAGATATGTATTTGATATTACTACTCCACGTATCAATACTTCAATCCCGCAAATTGGATTTAGCTTTGAAGGGGAAAATTTACCTTGGAGATAAATTTCAAGCTCATCCGATATTTACAAATAAATCGAGCATTAAGAGATTGAAAGACTGCAGATGTAAGGTTGACTGAAACAAATCTAATCTGTGCCCAATTTCACACCACACTCTGTATATATTTGGGAAAGAATTTCTGGTCACAATATCTTTTCGGGTATTGAACATAAAAAGCTTGGAATTTTAGGTAATGCAAGTTTCTTCGTTATATATATATATATATATATATATATATATATATATATATATATATATATATATATATATATTATATATATATATATATATATATATAATCCTTGTGAATTTGCATTATATATATTATATATATATATAATATATATATATATATATATATATATATATATAGGGTGAACCAAATGTAGGTGGACAGTAAATGATAACGTTTATTTTGAGAATACATATTAATTTTTTTGTATACTATAATACAAATAAAATTTAAATAAATTTAGTTATAATATTAATATAATAAAACACAAACACCATAGTTATAATGAACACCATAGTTATAATATAATATAACACAAACCGTATTCAACCTACTGTCCACCTATTTTGGTTCACCGTGTATAATGCAAATCCACAAGGAAAAAGAAAATGATTCCAAGTCCTTTCGTGTATTCAGAAGTACATCTCGTCAGGGAATGACGAGGTGTACTTCTGAATACACGAAAGGCCTTGGAATCATTTTTCTTTTTCCTTGTGGGTTTGCATCATATATAATATATATATATATATATATATATATATATATATATATAGTAAACCCTCGTCCAACGCGGGGATTAGGTTCTCGAGAACGGCGCGTTAGGTAAATCCACGTTGGACAAACTTAATACCTTATGGGATAAATGGGGAACATGAACGCGGCCGCATAAAGTCTCTCATTAATACTTAGATACGTAGATTTTTTATTCACACATCAATGAATTTCCCTACCTATATTGTATGTGAAATAAGAACATACTAAAATCTTAAATATATGATATTTGAGGGGTCCCGCGTCTTAAGGTACCTAAGTACCAAAATTAAAATTCGCCAGAAATCGCCTCCAAAGTTCAGCAATATTCTCGCAATAGTATCTCTGTTATTAATTGAGCTAGAACGTTCATTTTTGGCTAAATTAGAGTTCTAAGTATGCTAATGAAGATGTTGAAGAGTTTTTGGAATAGATTTTCATATTTTATATATATATACTTAAATTTTTTTATTTTCTTATTATGCCGAACTTTGGGTGAACTTTTGGCTGGCGATAGAGGTGAAAAAAGTAGTTCGCTTCATAAGGTTTTCAACCATACTTCTAGTGTCGTAAGGTCATTATAACCCAAACCACGCGACAGACTGATAGAGGAAGGGTGAAAATAGTGATATCCATCAAAAACACGTTTTCGCCTGTGGTGACGCTTAGGTATCTTAAGACGCGCGACCCCTCATTTACATATGATAAATAAAAATATATTAAATGAAAATAGCACGTATCTTTTCTTCACTCTTTCTGATGGTGCGTACGGTAGACTCATTCACGTGATACTCGCGGCTAAGTGATGTTATGCTCATACGACCACGCAACTTGTCTAGAATATTTATTTTTTCGGCTAATGTCGTAACCTTACGACTTTTCTTCTCTTCACTATCACTCGCAGATGCTTTACGTTTTGGTGCCATACTGCTGTCTAAGGGTAATAGCAAAACAACGGCAAAATACGACAAAAACAATTCAACACAACTTCATTGAACTTAACGCGGTAGCGAGACTGAGACGAATGGTGATGCGAGGGGTGACGCGAGAGGGAGGGAGATGCGGGAGTGTTGGAGAGTGTAGGAGAAAACACTAGAGCGCGCATCGGCACGCGTACAATACTACTGTATTAGAGCGTGTTTGGCGGACCGTGTATAATCAAATTTTCCGCTTTTGACAAATAATTGTTCGCATTTATTTTTCCGTGTAGAAGCAAATTCGCGCTGGACAAACTCGCGTTGGACGAGGGTTTACCGTGTATATATACATACATATATATATATATATATATATATTATATATTATATATTATATATATAATACACATATACAGTATATCTATATGGTGTCCCATAAGTCCGGTCTCAGAGGAACATTTTAAAATTAAATTTAGAAAAGTAATACATTAAAACTAAAATGTTGAAATTGATGTCTTGTTTTGGGACCTTTTTTTTTTGTTGCAGGTATCTTAGAATAAGACGCAATGGCTAATATGGAAGTGAGTTACACTCGTGAGGAAAAGGACTCGTCCTTTTCCTCACGAGTGTAACTCACTTCCATATTAGCCATTACGTATTTCTACCGGCAACAAAAAAAAAGGTCCCAAAACGAGACATCAATCTGAACATTTTAGTTCTAATGTATTACTTTTGTAAATTTAATTTAAAATAAATTTTCTCCTGAGACCGGACTTATGGGACGCCCTACATACATATAAATGCGCCTCGGTGGTGTAGTGGTTAGCGTCGCTGACTACGAATCCATCGGCCCCGGGTTCGAGACCCGACGGCAGCCGTCGCGCAGCAAAACCCAGCTGTTCATCCTTCCACACAATAAAGAAAGTGGTTGGTATATAAATGGGTACCCTAGGTGGCCTAGTGGTTAAGACGCTGGATTGCTGATGGGGCGTGGTTCGGATTCCACGTTAAACTGTAGGTCTAAGGTGGAGTGAAAAGCTTGACCTTCGTTAGAATGAACAATTCGGGCGGAAGCTAACCAAAGGTTAACCAAAGGTATATAATAGTTTCGTTTTTTTACTGTAAAGAATTCACTTTCAGCCTTTGATTTTGTGAGGTGAGAGAAAATCCAGATTCTATGATAGATTAATGATGGCGAACCACTGACCCGCGAGTCAAGTACTGACCCACGAGGCAATTTTTAGTGACCCACGAGCTCTTATTTAAATAAAATATGACCCAGTTTAGGTAGTCGTGAAATTTTACATATTAAATATTTCACCTACAATTCCAATGTTTGCATTTTGTGAAAGGCTAAAGCAGTGGCTCAGCAATCTAGCAAATTATTTACAAAATTGAAGATAACGTATCTGTTGCCATTAGCTTATAATATATATATATAAATATATATATATATATATATATATATATATATAGATATATATATATATAATATATATTAGAACGAACATAACATTTTAAATTTTGCATTTAATTAAAGTATGATTGATGTAGAAATTATGGTCAAATTTTGATGAGAAAGTTACAGAAAATGTATCGTGCTTTTTGCTACTTCATCATTTTTTTTTCTCTTTTAGTGTGAATTTAACTTCTGTGAGTGTATTTGTGACCTTTTTTTTTAATTTGTTTTTATTATTCTAGTTTTTGTTTCATATAATTTAATAATAATTGGTTGTATAATAATTTTGAGTTTTGCATTACATTAAGGGCATTACATGAATGGTATACGAGTATAGTAACAACTTATGCGTATAATAAATTTAGTCTTTACATTTTGGAGTGAAGTGATGTCAGAACATGGATATAATATATATATATATATATAATATATATATGCCTCGGTGGTACAGTGATTAGCGTCGCTGACGACGAATCCATCGTCCCCGGAATCGAAACCCGGTGGTGGCAGCCGGCGCACAACAAAACCCAGCTGTTCATCCTTCCACACAATAAAGAAAGTGGTTGGTAGATAAATGGGTACCATGGGTAGCCTAGTGGTTAAGACGCTGGGATGCTGGTGGGGCGTGGTTCGGATTCCACGTTAAACTGTAGGTCAAAGGTGGAGTGAAAAGCTTGACCTTCGTCAGAATGAACAATTCGGGCGGAAGCTAACCAGAGAGTGTGTGTGTGTGTGTGTATATATATATATATATATATATATATACCGTTTAATGAGAGCATTTAATTGTAAGGTAAAACTTATGCTGAAGTTCGGTCGACTCAGCCGTCTTGGCTGTTTTCCAGTTACTAGATTTTTTCCATATATTAAATTATTAAATTAAATATTTTCGTACGGAAAAGATTAGTCATTAATATGATCCTTGGGATCAATCACTGATATAATCCTTAGGATCTACGCAATGTATTTTTACACCTTCCACTCGTACTTGATTTTATCATTTTGCCGATGGACAAGTGAACATTGTCCAATTCCCAAATGCACTTTACTTAATTTCTTAAGAGATTAACTCCAGAAAGCCACGATATCCTATCAGCGGGAGAAAAATGGGCTTATAAATCAAGTATCTTATCCGTAATGTACGATTGGTTCCAATATTCGGGATACACTGAGCTCGTAAGATAGGTGTGGCTCAATATTTCCCGACTAGTGGGACCGGTGGTAGAAACAGTGATTATTACATTGATGTTCTTTTTTTACGTCTTCAGGAATTAGTTTACGGCAAAGATGAGCAGCAGTACATTCTTAAAATAAGATGTTTAAACTTCGCATATACATTTTCAAATAGTACCTACAACCCCTTTCTTGAATTCTTTCCAACAGGGACAATGATTCTGGCAACATTTTGGACAATCTCTTGAGCAGAATGGAGCAATACGCCAACAACTTGGAAACTTTAGTTCAGGAGAGAACGGCAGATTATCTGGAGGAGAAGCGAAAGTGTGAAAAACTTCTGTATCAACTTCTGCCCAAGTAAATATATAACGAAGGGAGTGCAGTGCACCTTCTGCCTTTTTAGTTGCCGAGTGTTTAGATGATGATATATTTCCAGTATATTGTACTGTAGATTGAGCACATAGAATAAATTTTATTTATATATTTATATATATATATATTAGTGCGGCAGGGTTAACATCTAAAATGCCCTCACCTTTTATTCAAAAGGTGGTGGGTTCGAGCAGGGCCGTAACTAGGGTTTAGAAATTAGTGAGGTCCAGATTTTTTTCGAGCGCGGCGGAGCAAAATTCAGACCAAAATGACATCTACAAACACAACCAAGCTATACACTAAACACAAAACCCTTGTCTATAATTAAATACTGTACAAAGGGACCTGTTAGCAAAAATACTTTTATTAAAGCTGCAGAACGGTTCAGTCTCTAATTACCGAGGTCCGGACCTCGGTGACCTCATAGGTAGTTACGGCCCTGACCGTTCGAGTCCTAGTGGGAGCAAATTTTGTATTATTCAAAAATCGTGTTCTCGCATAATATTCCATATATATATATATATATATATAATATAATTATATATATATGCGCCTCGGTGGTGCAGTGGTTAGCGTCGCTGACTACGAATCCATCGGCCGCAGGTTCAAGACCCGGTGACGGCAGCCGGCGTGCAGCAAAACTCAGCTGTTCATACTTCCACACAACAAAGAAAGTGGTTGGTAGATAAATGGGTACCCTGGGTGGCCTAGTGGTTAAGACCCTGGGCTGCTGGTGGAGCGTGGTTCGGATTCCACGTTAAACTGTAGGTCTAAGGTGAAGTAAAAAGCTTGACCTTCGTCAGAATAAACAATTCGGGCGGAAGCTAACCAAAGGTTATATATATTTCGTAAGATTCAAGCGGAAAATTAAAATTAGAGTCGAACGTGATGGGAAACAATACATTTGAAAAAGAGAAGGTTTTAAAGTTAATTTTACTCGTACTTGTTAAAGAATCGAACAAGCAAATTTACAAGCAAATTGTGGCAACATCGCAGTCTTCTCTCTTAAACCCCAGTCCCCTACCCTCGCTCCCTCCCTCTCCTCCTCCCCCTCTCAGATGTGATAGTAATACTTTTGTTTTTTGAAAACAATGACAGAATAAATAATATTGTTCACTGTAGTTTTGGTGGTAATGCTAGGACGAATGTGTTTTATTCATACATTATTCCTAAATTTAGGGAATAGAGTAGTTAGGTTATTTCACAAACTTTCAAGCACAGGATTTTGATGTGGCCATGTTATAGTTAAAATGTAAGGATAAGTTGTAGTATCGACTCTTCCTCAAGGCAATAACATTTCTGTGTAAAGTCCATGCATCATCAACAAATGATTATTCGGAAAAAAGGCCTATCTATGGAGAGATAATGATAACATATTTCAATTTTTTATTACAAATATAAACATGAATCAAGTAAATTTAGGGATTTTCTTAAGAACATCCAAAACATAATGTTCAAATTATAAGGAACTGACAATTGTTCGAGTAAATAAATATATATTTACTACATCACAACCATAACATTATTATACACAATTACTCAGTACTTGGTCCATCCTCCATTATTATTAATGACCTCTCGTAGCCACTGGATTGTAGATGACTTGTGGTTCCTGCGGAAAAGTTCCCACTCTGCCATGGTGTGTTCCAGCAGGTACCGAGATGTCCAGTCCTGCCCAGGCTCCCAAGCGTTAACCACATTTGCCCACACATTTTCAATGGGGTTTAGATCACACCCCTTGGTGGGCCAGTTCAGCAGCTCGACATCTCATTGTTCCTGAAACCACCGTCTGATGATCCTGGCAGTATGAACAGGGCAGTTATCTTGTAATATATCGTGTCGGCAAAAAAAAAAAAAGGGAGACCTCGAACTTTGGCTGTAAAATCCAAAGTCATGGCCAGATTTCAATACTTTTTTCACACCCCACAACTAAGTAAATTTCCTATAAGGTGAGCTGGTTTCAAAGAAAACTATTGAAAATTACGGATTTATTGAACATTTCTTTATGCCACTGGAAATTCTACATTTACACTACTACTGCATTGTATGTGCATGTGCCGATAAAAAGTTACAAAATACTCACATATGGTGCTACCTTGATGTCAAAAAAACTGCTCGATATGTTTACCACGAACTTCTACAACCTTTTTCAGTCTAGGACGGAACTCATCTATGGCTTTATTGATTTGTTCTTGTGGTAGCTCATCCCATTTTTCCAGAAGCAGCTGTCGTAAATGAGCGACATTTCTTACTTTGACCTGATAAATTCTCTGTGACAAATTTTCCCAAAGGGCGTAATCGACAGGATTTAAATCAGGACTGTTTGGTGGCCAAATTTAATACCGCTACCTGGTATTCTTTTGATATCTCCTGTTTTATCGATTTTTTTGAGAAGCTTGTCCAAACCTCCTGCATTTGGCTTAAGTTAATTAAAATCGCTTTAATTATGAACTTGAACCTATGATTAGCAAGATTTTTCTGGAGTATTCGTCATAAATTCAATTTCTCAGCTAAAATGCTATAAGAAGGCATACAAACCACAAAATTACCTAGTACTAACATATTAAAATTTTATGGTTCAATGTATCGTATTTGCCGAGATATGAAGGATTTTTTGCCGACCCCCACAGTGCAATTGTAGTGTAAATGGAGAATTTCCAGTGGCATAAAGAAATGTTCAATAAATCTGTAATTTTCATTAGTTTTCTTTGAAATCCGCTCACCATATGGGAAATTTACTTAGTTGTGGGGTGTGAAAAAAAAATTGAAGTCTGACCATAACTTTGGATTTTACAGCCAAAGTTCGAGGTCTCCCTTTTTTTTTTTGCCGACCTGATATATGTTAACCCCTCCGTCTATGGCCTTGGGTGGTTCGAGATTGACAGAGGTTCTGGTTAGGTAGCAGCAACGGATTTTTTCATTCTGGGGTAGCTGGTACCGTGTAGGGAATCGCAGTAGTATCTTTTATACTACACTCTGATTTCTTCTTGTAGTGGATCTGAGGATTCTGTGAAAATTTACTAAATTATCTGACGGTTCCCCGATTCTTCTTGTAGCGTATCGGAAAATTATTTATTTTATTTTAAAACTAAATTCTCTGGAGAAAGCAGGGCTCAAAGGAGAAGACAGAGAGATCCTCTGACCGAATTTTACTGCTTCTAAAATATTACAGGTAATGTTCAGCCTCTAGGTCAGATCAGAATAATCAGAATGATAATTTGAAAAATTACAAGAGTTTATATACTAATAATTTGGTGACATTATTATTTAATGTAACCCGTTTCGTTTTTTATTCTCAATAGGCTGAATTTTTTTTTTTGCAAAATATTTGAAGATAAAGGTAAATTTTGGCTGCAACAGCATACTAGCGGATAAGCAAGGTATTTGAAGATGAAGTCATATTTTTCTTTTAAACAGCTTATTGTCAGATCTGATGTTATCATAATTTAACTATCATGAGTTAACTAAAAATGGAAATTGAAATATGAATTTTATTACGGATTAAAATTAAACATGCATATGAGCCAAAATTAAATGCTTAAAATTTAAAATTAAGTGTTAATTCAGAGTTTTGGCGAGTTATGACTTCATCTTTTACAACTAAGAGAGAATGTATAAATAAATTAACATTGCAGAATTTAACACGATTACATGATTAAGCTTAATCTAAAAAAAATGATTAGGTAATTTAAAAAAGAAATAATTCATCAATTACTTAGTAAAAATAAAATAGAAAAAAATTAAAAAATTCTAAACTTGCATTTTGTATACAGTTGGAGTGTCACGCGAGTTTGGACTTTATATGCAAAAATGAATGTTAGAATTATTAATTTTTTCTTATATATTAATATATTATTTAATATATTTCGTCGCTGGGTTCAAATAACATTTTAAAATTAGATGATATTCGAATTGTAATCTGACACGCCGAATTACAGTGACCTTCGAATTTTGGGATCATTCGTGATGCAATACTTTTGTCATATCGTGATTCGATATTAACACTTGCAAATAAGTATTGTATTCCTCTACATTATGATGATTAATTTCAGCTATTGTGCGATTCCATGTAGACGGTTTAATCTCGTAATATCGTCGTTTTTGGTGTATTATATAAAAGAGAAAAAAAGCTTTTTGATATACACGAACATTTTCGGAAGCTGTTAATATATTTTTGAGTATTTATAGAGGAAGTTTTATTATAGATTAAATGCGTGAGTGGATGAGTGAGTCAGTTATTATGTAAAAGAGAATGGATTAGGATGGAAAGGTAAAAAGGAAAGAAGCAAAAACACAAATGACAGAAGTAGTTGATAGGGTGGGAGGATTGAGAGACATGGGAGGAGGTAATAATCGGGGAGTTGGGAGGGGGTAAGAGAAGGGTCATGTATTAGTATGAGGTGAAGGGGAAGGAAAATAAGAATGAAGGTGAATCGAAAGAAAATAACAAGGAGGCAGGAAGAGGGAACAGAGGGAGAGAGAGAGAGGAAGAGAGAGGAGGTAGGGATAGCGAAAGGAGAGGGGGAGGACGAGAGGGGGATAGTGAGAGTGAGAGGGAGAGGGGAGGAGGAGAGAGAGAGGGAGGGAGTGAGTGAGGGTGGGGGAGAAAGAGTGACTGCGTTGCTACCACATCTCGGAGAGGATGGAGCGGAATTGTTGCAAAGGACTGTACTTTACGCTTAATGAAGTATGTAAAATTAGCAATACTAAATTTTAAGTTTAGCAAGGAATCTGGTTTTACAAAATCACTGAAGTTAGCATCTGATTCTTTTTGAGGTCAAGAAGGTTTCCGTAAGTGATAAATAGTGGATTCAAAATTACACGCAAAGCCTGTGTGAAATTACATTAGCCGTTATTCCGATTTGGAAACTATACTTAAGAAGTGACATACAACAAGTCATGTTTTTTTTAATCCAGCGTTTCCCAAACTGTGTGGACACGCAAGACCGATGGGAAGTGTCGCGAGGAGGTTCGCAAAGAAAATACAGATACTGAAAATGAGTGTGTTTTCAGTAATTTTATATACTATCAATATACCCGGTATGATATGTAAACATTGTTTAGGAAAGAAGGTACCTATCCACTAAAGTACATTAATACTGTAAATGAAATATTTATTTTTACTCTTACGCTTATTATGTTGTCAATAAATTACACACTATGAATGCCATTTTCACTTGAAATAATGGGGAAGGAGGGCATGAAGGATCGACTTCAGTATGAAGTGGGCGTCACATAAAAAGTTGAGGAAACGCTAACTTAACCTGATGGAGAGCTAGCTTACGCAGTGGGAAGGAAGGAACGAAGGCCCGTATCCACTGTGGACGGCAGCACCTGAGCAGTTTTAATGTTTGTTGCGGTAGTAGCCGTAAAATCTTCACAAGCAGCCACTCGTAATTCGACCCGTCACGGGTAGCTAGCATCCTACTCTTGGACGACTCGTCTTCTTGGTCATCACGACCAGAGAAGAGCTGTCGACTACAAATCAAGGAAAATGAACCTTTACCCTCACGGGCTACAGTGTGAAATTAAAAGAATAAAGAGCCTCGATTAAAAGTTGGAATTCACTCTTTATTAACTCTGTTTGAAGGCACAGTATTGTGCAAATTAATGTGAACAGGACAAAAAAATAGAATTTTCAGTAAACAGCATATATTTTGAAGACTGGAACAAACCTTAATATTTGATATAGCTACCTTTAGCTTTAATAACGTCTTGAACACACTTTGGAATAGAATGTACCAGTTTTTCACAGATTTTCTGTAATTCATCATGAAACCAGACTTGAATGACAGACGCGATCAGTTTTGCTGTAGTTGTACAGTCCAGTTTTTGAAGTCGAGTCTTACATATTTCCCATAGATTTTCGATTGGGTTTAGATCTGGCGAGTTTCCTGGCCAGTCTAAACAGCTGATATTGTTCACATTTAAGAACTCAACACAGTTTGATGTATAACATGGAGCCAGATCCTGTTGGAAAACCCCCTTTGGGAACAGTTTCTGCAGTTTTGGTTTGCCAAGGCGTTCTAGAACCTCAATATATTGCTTACTATTCATCCTGCTTTCCACAGGCACTAATGAGCCAGTTCATCGTGCAGAAAAACAACCCCACAACATTTTCTTTTCTGGGTGTTTTACAGTTTGGTTATTTTGGAACTGGTTGTGGGTTCACCAGGTGAATGGCGTACAAATCGATTTTGTTGACCTTGAACAAGAAAAATGACTTTTGTCTGAAAATGATACATTATACTAATCTTTTGACCACCCAGCATATTTCTTGGCCCACACATAGCGTTCTGTCTTCATTATTATTGTTATCAATTGTTTTCCCATAAGTTTCTCGGCTTTGCGTCCCACCGCCAGCAATCAACATCTTACAGTTGATGATAATACCTGGATATTTGAAGCTGCTAATTCATAGTTAAACATGCCACTAGTTTTTCTTGGATCCTGCTTGTTCATTCGTATTAACTTTGCATCATCTCTGGATGTTGTTTTCCGTTTTCTTCTGCATTTGCCTTTCTTTGATGAGGATATTGAACCCGTGTTTTGTTTCTTAATAATAATTTTATTGACCGTTCCCACACTAACTTTGATTGCATTGGCATTTTCTCTGTGTGAGCGATGTATGTTCATGCAAGGTAATTAGTGTACTTCTTTTTCTTGGTGTAATGTCCAAATTCAACTCTGAAACACACACAGCACAAAAATCACGCGTACTGATTCTGATGACTGACAAGAATAAACTAAATTATGCAGAAACTGAATGACAAGATCGACTTCAAAAGATGCTGCAATAGCCCTAAAAAATGCCATAATGTTTAAGATGTAGTGTATATGATAATAATGCTTCAGATGATACAGTAATGTAGTGTATACCATAAATAATAAACTTATTCATAAAATTACACTTAAAAAGCTTTCATTGTTTTTTTTCATTAAAAACAATGAAAAACCATATTTTTGTTCCATGTTCACACTAATTTGCACAATACTGTACATACTACAAGAATAACGAAAGAAAAGAAGGGAAAAATATAACAGAGAGAAGGTGAGAGAGAGATTTTTAAAAGACGTGGATCGAAAGAAGAACGAGACGAAGCGAAAGAAAATGTGCTTGGATGTAACGAAGCCTATCTCGTGTCAATTATAATTATTTTTAGTCCGAGAGCAGACTCTCCTTATAGATTGATGAAGGCTTCAAAAACTAGGTCCTATTAACCGCGTGAAGAATCTAGGAGCCCCCATAATATTCGTAAAACATGATGTTGAAGATACCGACAACGAGACGAGGAAAGGAACAAGAACCATTTGAAAGAAACATTTTGAACTACGAACCAATTTCTCAAGACTTCGAGAAATTTTGCTGGAATGCAAAAATTTTTACCGAATGTTTGGATCTCCTCTTAAAAAGATGATGAAATCAAACCTAACTAAAACCTTACCTTTATTTACAAAACAACTATACGAGAAACTTCAGAGACAACAAAAATTAAATGTTTAACGACAGCGACAGCATTTTGAAGAATTTATCTTCTCTTTTCTTTGGTTTGTCATCTTGTAATACAATACACCGAGAAAGAGGAGAGAAGAGAGCCCACACTATCGACTGTATAGGAAGAAAAACAAAGTGCAAGAAGAATAAATACGTAAACCCTCAAACTTCTCAAAGTATTTCTTGTTAAAGTTTATAGTAGCTTCCTCCAGAGTGAAACTAATTCGTTTTACTGTTTTCATAATATAGCGTCAAATTATACAAAAATACAATGGATACAAAAAATAATATGCTTCTACATGACGTCATTCTTAATTTTATATAAACATTATATTACTGTATACTTGAAGGGCGACTAAATTATTTCCATAAAATATTCTACCATAATTGTTTAACTTCAGACTATTTTTACGTGCCAGTATATATCAGTTTTCGGCTTAAATACAATTAATTCATTCATATCCGATGATAATTTGATTGGTGTTTGAGTTTTACCTCTTTCATTCACCAGAGAACGCTGAGATAGATGGTAATGTCACCAACCGATAAAAATAAGTCTTTAAAAGGAGAACTAGGTATAATTAAATATACCGGGTGATTACAAATAATCTTCCCGATTTTAAACATTTATTATGAAAAAACTAACAAAGCTACAGTGTAAAGCAAGATATACAAATAAAGAACTCAAAAAGTTTTATTTATATTGAAGTTCAGTATGATCTCCTTTTGTGGCTCTGCAGACATCAAAGCGGTATTCTGTTTTCCTCCATACATTTTGTAGCATATCATACTGAACTTTTCTAACAGCCTCACGTACTTTTTCTTTCAAATGTTCCAAAGTTGTTGCCAGTGGTGGAACAAAAACTTAATTTTTGACATAAACCCCAGAGGAAGAAGTCAAGGGGGTTTAGATCGGGCGAACGAGCCGGCCAAGGAATGGGCCCCCACGCCCGATCCAACGATCAGGCAATTGCTCATTCAGGAATGTTGTAACCTCATTGTGGAAATGGGGTGGCGCGCCACCCTGCTGAAACTACACGTCAGCTTTGTCCTCTAGCAGCTGGGGCATCAGCCACAGCTATAGCATATCGCGGTAAATGATACCGTTAATTACACAGGTCAACAAAAAAAAATTTTTGTTTCGTTGCCAAGGAAATTCGTACGAATTTAGGGTATTTTGGGGTTGCTGAATTCCAAAATGAAAGTAGTTTTTCCGATTTGGCTCTAGTTCTTGAGATAATGAATACCCTCAATTAATAGGAAACGTAACCATAACGCGTGCATATGGGAAACTACCGGAACATTCTAGATGGTGAGACCGAATAAAATGCCATTATGTATTTCATGGATTCGTCAGCCAGACTCTGTACTGAACGGACGCATTTCCTGAGCTCTCTGATTTTGCATTTACTTTTGTATATTGCTGAGAATTTTACTTTGGATAGTTTTTGAATTTTATATACTTGCGTTTAAATTTACATTGTTATAGTTAAGTAATTGAATATTAGTGGTTTTTAGCGATTTAGAAGTTTTCATAGCGTGCCGGCTTAATTTAACTTATACTTGTGACGGTTTAAATTTTTAACTCCGCGATGCCGTCGCAGAAAGCGTCGTGTGTTAGGTGTAGGGTTAACCGGTGGTATTCGGAATTTAAGGATTATAACGGCGGTCCAATGGCGATTACCGATAGATCAGTTTGTTTCTTTTGCGAGTTCATGGTGGAATTAGTTGACATAAAACGCAGTGTACGTGAGGTAGCGGATAGACTTGCAACGCTTGATGAGGGCAGGGTTAGGGCTACGGTTGACGGAAGCCGAACCAATACTAACGTTGAAGACGTTAGTAATTTGAAGGGTGAGGTGCGTAACTTAGTTTCTAGTTTAGGTAGCTTGTCGGGAAGGTTAGATAGAGTCGAGGAAGAGGTTAAGGTTAGTCCGAGAGTAGTAGATAGCGAGGGATTTAGTGAGGTTAAGGGTGGAGCTAGGCCGCGTACATTAGGTGATAGGAATCCCCCCCCTATCGAGGTTTCGAACCCTTTCGCCCATTTGGAAAGGGATGTGAATGAGGGGGAAACTATTTTAATTGGGGACTCTTTAGTGCGCCACATGGACAAAGAGTTCGTTAAACGGAATCCAACCAATAGGAGGAGGGTCTGTCTCCGGGGCCAGGGTTGACAGAGTTAGAGACGAAGTGGATAGGGTTGACGTTGCTTCCCGTCACTCAATGTTGGTGACGATGGTAGGAGGCAACGACTCGTATAGGCCAGATACGAGTGTGCCTGACCTTTTGGAGAGATATAGGGGGTTAATTAGGTCCCTGAAGGCGAGGTCAGATAGGTCTTTAGTTCTAGGTATTACCCTAGGCACGGTTTGGGTCTTAGAATTACGTCTAAAACAATATTTTTGAATAACAAATTAGAAGAGATTTGTGCTGAGGAAAGTGTACCCTTCGTAAAGCTGTGGTCCGAATTCAATGATCCTAGCCTTTTTATAAAAGATGGGGTGCATTTTAATGAAATAGGTAATGCTAGGCTAGGTAGGTTAATAGACGAAAACGTGCGAAAGCTGTATAGGTCGAAGCCTTCTTTAAACGTTGTGGGTCCGGGAAACGCGGGCCCGACGTGATAAATAGTTTAAAAAGCGGGCCCGTGGTAAAAAATAACTTAAACGTCTTTTATTGCAACGCGCGTAGTATTAGAAATAAATTAAATGAATTTAAGGCGGTAATTTATTCCGGCAACTATGATATAGTTGCTATCACTGAAACTTGGTTAAATACCGTGACTCGGGACTTGTTGGGGAACTTGATATACCGGGTTTTAAAATCTTTACTAATGATAGGTTACATAGATTTGGAGGCGGCGTTTTGCTGTACATTCGTAATTCCCTTAGGGCTATCGAGGTTAAGTTAGATTTTCCGGCAGCAATTAATGCGATCTGTGTTGAAGTTAGGGCGCGTAGTATTAGTTTTAATTTTGTCGTTGTTTATAGACCTCCCGTTCAACCCCTCGATATAGATACTAGATTTTACTCACTTCTTGGTTTTATTGACAATCGGAATAGTATAATTGTCGGAGACTTTAACTGTCCTAATGTTAATTACGAGAATTTTACGGGTAACGAAGAGGGTTTGAGACTGGTTGAGTTTATGGACGATAACTTTTTACGACAGATAGTTACCGAACCAACGCGCGGTGATAATATCTTAGATTTGGTGATGACGAACGGCGAGAATATAGTCGAAAGTTTAGAAGTAGGCGAGAGTTTAGGATGTAGCGATCATCAAATTCTTAGGTTTAAGTTATTGATAGAAAACACACAGGATAGTAACGTAATAGAAGTCCCTGATTTTCGTAGGGCTAATTTTGATAGTTTTGCTGATAGGATGAGAGTAGTGGACTGGGATAACTTATTTATGGGTAATGATACAAATTTGCGTTGGGTGGCGTTTAAAGAAAGTTTTAGGAATATTGAAAGGGAGTTTATTCCTCGTAGGCCCAAGCGCGTTAGAAATCGTGGTAGGCCGAAGTGGTGGACTAGGGAAGTAGGCGAGTTCATAAACGAGCGTAATAGAGGGTATAGACTTAACAAGCGCAATGGCCAGGTAGCTAACTTTAATAGATATATCGAGCTTAGACGTCAGGTTAAAAGATCAGTTAGGAATGCCAAGCGTAATTTAGAGATAGTTATAGCTGCGGATAGTAAACATAATCCAAAAAAGTTTTTTGAATACGTAAATAATCGTAAGCCGGTAAAGGATAACATAGGCCCTCTATTGGATGTAAATGGCGCTTTGGCTTCTGACGCTCAGGCGATGGCGGGTATTTTCAATAACTTTTTTGCGACAGTTTTTACCGTAGAGGACGTAAATAATGTCCCCGACGTTGACGATATCGTTCCATTTAGTAGCGAGACTATTTTAGATGAAATAACTGTTTACGAGGCTGAGATTGCGCATTATATCGATAGGCTAAAAGTTAGCAAGGCTCCAGGCCCTGACGCTTTTATCCTAGACATTTGAAAGATTTGAAAGACGTTATCGTAGGCCCCTTAGCGAAGATTTTTAATCAGTCACTCGAAACGGGGATTATTCCTGAAGACTTCAAATTAGCTAACGTCACGCCTATTTTTAAAAAAGGCGACCGCGCGGTAGCTAGCAATTATAGGCCCATTAGCTTAACGTCAATTGTCGGTAAACTTTTGGAATCCGTAGTTAGGGATCGTATTATCGATCACTTAGAAAGTAGGGGTTTGATTAATAGTAGTCAGCACGGGTTTCGACGCCATAGGTCTTGTTTAACAAATTTGTTAGAATTTTATAACGAAATAGTGCGCGAATACGATAGGCATAGGGCAGCTGACGTTATTTATTTAGATTTTAAAAAGGCGTTCGATACAGTTCCGCATAGGAGACTAATTGCGAAGGTTAAAGCGCACGGTATCCGCGGTCAGGTAGCTAACTGGTTAGAAGAATGGCTTCGTGCTAGGAGGCAGAGGGTCGTAGTTAATGGTAGTGAATCGGGGTGGTTAGAGGTAGGTAGTGGTGTCCCACAGGGTTCAGTGTTAGGCCCATTGTTATTCGTAATTTACATTAACGACATAGATGTAGGATTGATTAGTAACGTGTCAAAATTCGCGGACGATACTAAAATAGGCGGTAAGGTTGTTAACGAGGACGATAGAAATAGGATCCAAGACGATGTAGATAGGATTATGGAGTGGACGGATAAGTGGCAGATGCAATTTAACGTAGATAAATGT
Source organism: Bathynomus jamesi (assembly GCA_023014485.1). Taxonomy (NCBI): domain Eukaryota; kingdom Metazoa; phylum Arthropoda; class Malacostraca; order Isopoda; family Cirolanidae; genus Bathynomus; species Bathynomus jamesi. The sequence goes on from JAJOZX010004274.1 coordinate 312,213, forward strand.
AAAGTTTTGCATATAGGTTCTCGCAACAATAATTACGTGTACACGATGGATGATAGGGATTTAGCGAGCGTTGACGAGGAAGTAGATTTAGGCGTACGCGTAACTAAAGATTTAAAGGTTAGGAACCAGTGCCTGGAGTCTTGCGCAAAAGCTAATAGGATGTTAGGCTTCATAGCGCGTAATTTCGAATTTAAATCGAAGGATATTATATTGCCCCTTTACAAGTCCCTAGTCAGGCCTCATTTGGAATATGCCGTTCAATTTTGGTGCCCGTACTTGCGTGAGGATATTGATAGGTTAGAAAGGGTTCAGCGTCGTGCCACGAAACTTATTCCGGCATTGCGCAATAAGCCTTATGAAGATAGGATTAAAGTGTTAGACTTGTATTCACTCGAAACTAGGAGATTAAGGGGGGAGCTTATTGAAGTTTTCAAAATCGTTAATAACATCGATAACGTAAATTTTGACAAATTGTTCACTTTCGATAATAGTAATACTCGCAATAACGGATTCAAGTTGCGTGGCAGACGTTTCATTACTAATATCGCTAAAAACTTCTTTACGTTTAAAGTAATTGATAAATGGAATAATCTTCCCGCGTCAGTCGTTCATTCTACCAGCGTTAATGTGTTTAAGAACCGTCTTGACAGACATTTTAAAAATATTAACGTTGTTTAAAATTAAAAAAGAAAGTTAACAACAGGAGCTCTGGTGGTGGTGCTCGAGGATGAGTCTGTTGACGATGAATGCCAGCTTGTGACATGCCAGCGTGTGATGCCAGCAATAAAAAAAAAAAAAAAAAAAAAAAATTAGACTAACACGAATGTAGATGTAGCTCATAGCGTAAACTAACCCACTTTTTGTTTAACTTTACCTACTTTTTTTTTTTTTCTTATCCTCCTTACTTTGCATGTCTCTAACTCTTTTCTTGCATGTTTGTAGTTTGCATGGTATGACAGTGAGTTAAGACTGTGTTTGCATGGTTTGTAAGCGTTCTTATTTTACTTCTTTTCATCTTTCACCCCTCTCCTATATTCTCCGACTATTTTTCTGACTTGTCGGCAGTGGCCGGCGGATGATGATGGTGAGACTTTTTCCCTCTTTTTCTGAATGAATGTTAACCCACGAATGATAGGTGTTGCTCCTTACTTAACCCCTTATTCTCCTCTCTTCTCTTAACCCCCTACTCTCTCCTTTCTCTCGGGCTAGCCTTAGAGTGGATCTTAGGGTCTTTGTTAGCCTTAGCTTCTGTAGATCTGTAGATGTGTTTACTTTTGTATGATTTGAGACAATTTCAATGCGATTTGTAAGTAGGCTCCGCCTGAACATTAAATTTTTTGCATTTTTACGTGTTTCAATGGGGTACCAATTATCTCATAAATTAGAGCCAATCTAGCAAAACCGATGTCATATTCGGAATCAGCACCACAAAGTTACCCCAAAATCACTCTAATATGATTGGCAATAAAATGAGTGTTGACCAGTGTTATTATTTGTTCAGCAAAGATGAAGGGACCATACACTTTCTCAGCGATAAGAACACACAACGTTAACTTTAGGGCCCTATCTCTGACGTGTTCGATATTACAAATAAAAATTCCCTGAAATATTCTTTATTCGTATTTCTTGCTTTTCGCTGTAGCTTTGTTAGTTTTTTCATACTAAACGTTTAAAATCGGGAGGATCATTTGTAATCACCCGGTACCTATTACGTGCAGCGATCTCATCACTGCACCTCTTTCCCGTTTTCACAGATTGGATGGGAAGTTGGGTTCCAATGATAATTTGCAACATTCTTTTTAGAATTTATACACTTTAATATTAATAAACATTTTAAAATCTAATCATAAGTGAATAAATAAATATGAATAATTGAACAATACATTTTTCTCATTTTCTATTTCACATTTTCTTTGAATAAATAATAGTTCGACGACTAACTCATTTATTTTTATTTGACGCTATAATGCACATTAGTACAGCGTGCATTTAAAATTGGATGCATATTCTTTCTTCAGTGATTAATTATAAATGTATATATGCAAACTATGCACTATCTACTATTTCCTTTGCAGTAACTTCTGCCATGATATTTGGCTAAGATATAGACGCCAATTTGTTTGTTTTTTTAATAAAATCCGTTGCCAAAAGAATGCTGAAGCTACTTGCTCACATGTCGGATATAAAAAAAAATCCTTTAGCTTTTAATAAATGTGATATATTTCCTGATAATAAATGGATTTATTCTACTGTACATATGTAGTTTTACTGTGTATTACTTACGAAGTCGCGTAACACACACACACACCATTTTTTATTATGTGTTATTATAGTAAGACACTTTCATATCCATACGAACATTATAATTTATGTTTGGTCTGTATCCAAAACTAAGCCACTGCTTGGATATTTTTGCTTTTTGCGTTATTTACTCTCCGGGTTTTATCATTGCTTGTAAATATTGTAAATGGTCGGACCGTATACAATTAATTCTACCAAATAGATTTTATAGTTTTGTAAACCTAAAATGTACGAACGAAGGGAGAGTTATCCTAAACAAGAAAGGACTTATTTCCTCGACGGGGCATTCATCCACACTCTTGTTGCACTAACCTAACCTAATAACCTAACTTAGCTTAACCCAACCTAACCTAGCTTAACCTCTTAACGACTGAAGTTTTTGTAAAGTTATAAGTGCGTGTATTAGAAACGATACATATTCGACCCGGTGGTCCAAAAGAGGTTAACGTAATTGGAGTCTAACCTGTAACCTAATGTATGCTAATCTAGCGTAACGTAACCTATCATAACTGGACCAAACTTAGTTCATGCCAGTTTAACCTAACTCATACTAATATAACCTAACCTAAGTCATGCTAATGTAACCTAACTTAACCCGCAGGAAACTTGCGGGTATGTCGCGCACCCTCATTAAGGGAAACTTGTATATCACAAAACAACAATGGGAGATTGTCATTATCATCATCATCATTATAAATTTAAATAAATAATAATCTTCTCAAAGTTATTCATTTCCATTATATTTATTAGGAAACTAGATTTATCTATTGAGAGAGGGTGGGGGGAGGGGTGTGTGGGGAAGGGGTGTGGGGGGGGGGGGGGCGTTATTCACGCAGCTGAAGACTTTTATTTATGCAAATCGGATAACCAAACTATAAAAATAACCACACGTGTTAGTGTGTGTGTGTGTGTGTGTGTGTGCGCGCGCGTGCGCGCGTGCGCGCGAGTGAATATTCGAATGTGTATATTCATAATGCAAGTAGTCGACGTAAGTAAAAGTTCCATATACACGTATAGGCTTTTATCACTTTCGATAAAGTTGGCCTAAACTTGAAAATTGGACAGTTTTTCTCAGTTAATTAAACGACAGTTCACGTAAGTAATTATTTTCATTCGCAATTTTAATTATTAATTGAAAATTCAATTATTAATTATCTAATCGATATATATATATTTCCCTTAATATAATACTTGCAAATGGCCATTACTAATTAAATTAATTTAGCGAAATCAAGAAATTAATCCAAAAGATTATATATATACAGGGTGTCCCCCAAAAAACTGTATACTCTTCATAGCATCATATATTTTATAATTAAAAAAAAAACTATATACTCTTTATAGCATCATATATTTTATAATTTAAAAACAAACAAAACAATATATTGTTATAGCAATTGCCAATGAAAGGTAAATTAGTAATCTAAGTGATCAAAATGTTATAGCGAGTTGTTTGCATATAAAATTTAATTAACTACGCCAAGTGCTCAAAATGTTCTCCGGCGGCATGAATGCACTTTTGAATGCGTCGACTAACTGATTCGCAGACATGGACTAATGTGGATGCTGTGATGGTCCCGCACTTTTCCCTAATTGCATCCTTAAGGTGTTCGAGTGTTGTGGGTCTTGTACCATAAACTGCATCCTTCAGGTAGCTCCACAAGTAAAAATCAAGTGGAGTCAAGTCCGGTGAACGTGGAGGATACTCAACGCTTCCTCTTCGTCCTATCCAACGGTTAGGCAACGTTTCATCGAGGTACCTTCTGACATCACAATGATAATGAGGGGGGCTCCATCTTGTTGAAAGTAAAAGTCGTCGTTTCCAAACAACTTCCGAACTGCAGGTATAATTTCTGTCCGCAGCATGTCGAGATATGCGGCACCGGTAACTGTCCCATTAAAGAAAAATGGTCCAACCAAACCCCTGGATGATAAACCACACCATGCTGTTAATCCTAGTAAATTAACATGTTTATCCACATAAACGTGTGGATTATCAAGTGACCAGTACCTGCAGTTGTGTTGATTTACTGTGCCATTCAGCTTGAAGGTAGCTTCATCAGACCACACGATTTTGTTGGCAAACTGTACGTCTTCAGCTTCCATTGACTGAAACCATTCACAAAATTCGAGTCTGCGATCAGGGTCATCTTCAGTCATGGCGTGTAACAGACTTGGAATGTAGCTTTTCCATTTTTGCCGACTTTAAAATCCGGTGAAGACCTGATTTGCTGATTCCGGTCTCACGGGCGCATTGCCTAACTGATTTCTGTGGTGATCGATTAAATTTTTGCAACACTAAAACGGAGTTTTCATCACTCGCACTTGATTTGCGTCGTCCAGATCTTCGCTTGTGCAAATCTTGAGCAGATCCCTCTGCCTCAAACTTGTCACGGATGCTTGTAATGGCGAGACGTGTCGGTGGCTTTGTACCAAATTCCCGGATCCATTGCCGCTGGACTTCGGACACATTCTCAAATTTCCAATACCATTTCAGAACACTTTTTCGTTGCTCCAGTGTCAAACGTTTACGCAACATGGGTTCTTTTGCTGAACTGAATAAAGTTGAATGCTGTAGAGTTTGTATCGTGGAATGAGTGCGTAGGCTAAGTCCGAAGCAAGCTAGTGAGTGACTGGACTACGTTCGGTCCATAGGCTTCGCCATTACAAGGCCTTTGATAAAACAAGGCCAGGCTTAGTCGACGCATTCAAAAGTGCATTCATGCCGCCGGAGAACATTTTGAGCACTTGGCGTAGTTAATTAAATTTTATATGCAAACAACTCGCTATAACATTTTCATCACTTAGCTTACTAATTTACCTTTCATTGGCAATTGCTATAACAATATATTGTTGTTGTTTTTTTAAATTATAAAATATATGATGCTATAAAGAGTATATAGTTTTTTTGGGACACCCTATATATATATATATATAATGTAGTATATGATGGGTTTTTCATTTGTTTTTTTTATATCGTTTGGCAAATAAAGTTGTTTCCCTTGAAGCGGTCATAAAAAGAGTGAAGAAAGCGTGGGGAAAACTGCAATTGGGGAAATATGACATTTTATGAGCTTTTTATGCAATAGCCGAAAAACACGATTTGTATTCGAAAATCTTTACATTAATAGTGACTATCTGTTTGTTGATGATTATATAGATAGATAGATAAATATTTAGATATATAGACAGATAAATATTTAGATAGATAGATAGATAAATTAGATATCTAGATAAATAGCCTTTTAAAGATTAATTTTATGGCTCTGTAGTGGACATATTTGAAAATTTGATGAGTCAGTAAATTCTCTGAAATTTCACTGGAACTGTAATTGGAAGTTTGTATGTTAATTTTTTGTTTAAAATAGCGATGTGCTTGCAAATCACTAAATGAACGCTGATGTTTATCATTCGAAAGCTGTCTGAGTACAACTCTAGTTCCGAGTACAAGTGTATATAAATAAAAAGTAAAAAAAAAAAATGTAGAAACTTCTCCAGGAAAGTTTGAGGGTGGGGGAGCGGAAAAGGAAAATAGCAGGACGTAAAAACCAAAAGAATAGCTATGAGCTGTGAATGGATAAATTTACAGCCGTCTTGGTGTTCTTTTTATGAACGTATATATATATATATATATATATATATATATAAAATATATTATACTATATTATAATATATTAAATATATGGCAAGGAGTGCGTGCCTTTGATATGACATGATTTGTATCGCTGTGCAAGGAGTAGAATACGGGAATGGCAACTGCAGTAAAGACGTAAAAGTTATCAAAAGAAGAAATGAGCAATAGGAAAAACATGTACGTAGTGTGAGAGAAAGTTCGAAGTGGTTAGAAGGAGGCTTAGGACCCTACATGAAGGAAGAGAGTATTTGATTAGCAGCAACAAAAAAGGGGAGACGTTAATGGAAGAGGGAAGACAGTCTCAAGGCCAGAGGAGTGCCTGAAATGAAAGTATGGAGGGTAAAATACATGAAAAGAACGATAAATAACATTTTGATGAATTAATATTTTGTAGGTACACTAAAAAAAATAAAGATAAAAAAATCATTTAAAAGATTATCTAAAATTTTTATTTTACATAATTTTCAGTGTAAAGCAGTCTTGAAATACTCTTGTTTAACTAATTCATTTTGATAAGGTAATACTTCAGCTATATAGGCCTAGCTTTAAGCGACTGAAAAAATTGGGTAATGTGCTTTTACAGATATAGTCATTGAACCGCGACACTTTCACACTTTCTCACACATTCATTTCTGTACCACGACACTAAACCAATTTTAAAAACGTAATACCAATAATAAAACCTAATTTAACCTTGCCTAACGTAACTTAGCCTAACTTTAGTTATATCCTCTTTTCAAGATAAAAGATATCACTTATAAAGAATTCACCACGACACCACAAATGTCAGGATACGCACTTTCGTGTCACGAAGGACTATTTGTGTATCCTCAGTATCATTGCGATTCCTTAGGTAAGAGACACACACACACACACACACATACACACACACACATATATATAGGGTGAACGAAATGTAGGTGGACAGTAAATGATAACGTTTATTTTGAGAATACATATTTAATTTTTTTGTATACTATAATACAAAATAAAATTTAAATAAATTTAGTTATAATATTTAATATAATAAAACACAAACACCATAGTTATAATGAACACCATAGTTATAATATAATATAACACAAACCGTATTCAACCTACTGTCCACCTACTTTTGGTTCACCGTATATATATATAATATTATGATATAATAAGGACAGTTTGTGGTTACGAAACAACTACATATCTCTAAGGCGTGAAACGAAAAGCGTAATAAAAAAGTCCAAGCGCTATTTTGAAATTTCCATAGCTCTTGACGGCAAAGAAAACCCCAAGCGATTTCTTCAATAGGTTAACAACAGGAACCCAGTAAAGAGCGTGTTGGGACCGTTGAGAAATTCTGACGGTGAGCTAGTTTCCGAGAACAAGCAAATGGCTACTCTTCCTTGCGAATTTTTTAATTCAATTTTTACAATAGAAGATGTAACGAATATCCCTACGGTCATAGACATAATACCTTTCGATAATGGTAATACTTTAGATAATATTGTGATGAGTGAAAGGGAGGTACTGCACTATATTTGCAAAATGAAAATGCGTAAATCACCGGGGCGGGATCCCATATATCCCATACAATTAAAAGAATTAAACGAAGGCATTGTTGTGCCATTAACAAAGATTTTTAATGTGTGTCTTTTTGAGGGGTGCGTACCAGATAATTTCAAGTTAGCAAATGTAACGCCTATTTTTAAGAAAGGCAATAAAGGTGCGGCGGGAAATTATAGGCCAATCAGTTTGTCTGTTGTAGGTAAGCTACTGGAATCGATAATTAGGGATCGTATAGTCGAACACTTAGAATTGCATAACTTGATAAGAAATACGCAGCATGGTTTTAGATGAAACAAATCTTGCATAACTAATCTTTTAGAATTTTTCCAAACCGTTGTTGAAGTTTACGATAGTCATCGGGCGGTAGATGTAGTATATATATATATATATATATATATATATATATATATATGTATATATATATATATATATATATATATATATATATATATATTATCGATTTAGATGTCGGCCTAGTTAGTACAATTTCAAAGTTTGCGGATGACACGAAGTTGGGTGGTAAGGCGATAAATGAGGAAAATAGAAGTAAAATCCAGGAAGATCTGAATAAAATCGTTGATTGGTCGGTCACATGGCAAATGAGATTCAACGTCGATAAGTGCAAAATTTTACATATAGGTTCGCGTAACGGTAATTTTGCGTATAGTATGTCAGGGAACGAGTTGGCAAGCGTAGATCAGGAAAAAGATTTAGGAGTTATAGTCACTGGTGATTTGAAAGTAGCGAAACAAAGTACAACAGCGGTCAATAAGGCGAGCAGAGTGCTAGGTTTTATAGCTAGGAATTTTGAGTACAAATCACGCGATATTATTGTTCCTCTTTATAAATCATTAGTTAGACCCCATTTGGAGTACGCGATCCAATTTTGGAATCCATATATGCGCAAAGATATAGACAAAATCGAACGAGTTCAAAGACGAACAACTAAGATGAGTCCGTCGTTTAGGTCAAAGTCGTACGAGGATAGGCTTAAGAGTTAAAATTGAATACACTCGAGACTAGGAGGCTGAGGGATGATCTAATCCAGGTTTTTAAAATTATGAGTGGGTTTGATAACGTAAATAGAGCTTTTCGAAATAGCACACTATAGTAGAACTAGAAATAATGGGTTCGAGACAGCAGTTGCCAAAAACATTTTTACGCATAGCTGGAATAGCTTGCCGGTAGAAGTAATTAGTAGCACGTCTATAAATAGGTTTAAAAATCGATTTGACGCATATGTTAATAGATTGGGTATAGTTTAAGGTAGTAAAATTAAGGTTTTTGTGGTTCGGAATCCACGTAAAATTGTAGGTCCCCTCCGCCACCACGGAGGACATGCGCAATACACAATTACAAACACGGTTAGGTAGACCAGCCATGAGTGGATCGTAGGGTCTTTGTTGGTGTGAAACATTATAACATAAGAACACCAGAGAAAAATTTAACATTTTCAAACTTTAATTTGTACCGACGTTTCGGAATACTCTCATTTCATCATCGGGCCTAGAAAGATAAATGACTAATTAAACTGCAAATAAGTTGGATTACAATGACCAATATAAAGTAACAGAATTAAAATTACAAAAAAAAGGCTACGAAAAATCAAACGTGAAAGCGTTCAAATTACAAAAATTTAAAAAATCGTCAGAATCGTCAGAATTGAGATCTGGTTTTATTATTTTAATTTGTAAATAAAAAATTATTTCATGGTTTTAAGCTCGAAATCAGAGTTAACACCAGCAAGTACAGCGAAATTAGACTGAAATTGGGTGGTTAATATTATGTGCATGGTTGCGTATGTAAGAGTTAGGTGGTTTGCTAAAGGGTTGATTTGTTCGAACAGATTTACTGAGGTGTTCATCAATACGGGGTTTCAGGTGTCTTTTTGATTTTATCTATATATGATCCCATACAGTGGTCACACTTGTACTGGTAAACTATGGAAGACTTAAGAAATGTAGGAACAGCATCTTTGTATTTAGATGAATGGTAAACTCATTTGGACGGGTGAAAATGACTGATACGCAATTATGGGTACAATTCTTTGAGCAATTTTATTTCCGATATTAAAGCTCAAGATTCCCATATAAAGTAAAGTAAAGTATAAGCTGTCTTTGGAAACTGTAAGTATATCACTGTCTATTAATCTATTTAGGGTTCTGCCTATTGTAGTTGTCTTCACGAAACTGGAGGGGAAATTATTCTTTGTAAAGAGTTGTTTAATGAAAACTAATTCTTCGTGTAACTTAAAATAATCTGAACAAATAATAAAAGCTCTATTAGTCAAAGTCCAAATTAGGATTTGTTTAAAATTTAAAGGGATAAGAGAACTAAAAAGCGTAGTAAGGCCAGTGAATGTGGGCTTTTTGTAAACAAAAGTTTCAAAAGAGGACTTAGTTTTCGTTATCTTATTAGATTTAATATTAAGGTGTTTAGAATTAAGATAATTAAGAAATAAAGGGATATGGTTTCGTGATTTGAGTAACAGAAATGTGTTATCAATGTATCTTCAACAAAAAACAGTTTGAAATTAGGACAATCGTTCAGCCATTTGAATTCGTGTTGGCAAAGAAACGCGTTGGCTAAGGTGGGACCAAAGGGCAGACAGGTCCGTCTGAATGCCTTCAGACTGTTTAAAAAACTCATTAAATGTGTGAATATAAGGTCCTCCACAAAAAGTTTTTAATATTTCTTTTAGATGACCTGTACTAAAACCCTGAGCTATACCAGTATTACTAAAAAGGTTGTCCATACAGTATAGCATTGGTTTCTGCAACAGGTACTTTGGTATATGTAATTAGTCATTTATCTTTCTAACCTTGATGATGAAATGATTGCAATCCGAAACGTCGGTACCAATTAAAGTTTGAAATTTTTTTTTCTATCTGGTGTTCCCCTTCGTTATCAAATTGCGCTTTCCCCGCACTGAGTCAATATTTCTCTCTCTCTCTCTCTCTCCTCTCTCTCTCTCTCTCTCTCTCTCTCTCGCTTATATATATATATATATATATATATATATATATATGAGAAAAAGGACGGCAGGTCAATATACAGTAGAAAATTACCAAATACAAACATGACCAAGAACAAAGCCTTAAACATGAAATAAGTTTTCCGCGTAGCCCAGTGGAATGGGTATATTGATTGGCATAACAATTGTTTCTTTGCTACATAATAATCGCCAAAATAATGTTTGTGATTGTTTAACCCCATTCGTAACGGCAAAGGTTGCGTGACGGAGGCGAACTACACCCTTACGTGAGATCCGATTATCCGAACCACGGATTACTACATTACCCGAACGCGGAGGATGCCCCCATCAGCGACTGAACAGAGACACCATCGCTTAACCTGGCTGATCTAACGGGAAGCGGTGTTGCGACGTGATTACAGCGTAGTCCTAATTGCGAAAATGTTTCGGTAAATACAGGGTGTTTATAAAATCCCTATCTATTTAGTGAAAACGTAGCAAAAAGGGTAAAATTCAATAACAATATAATAGAAGGCATACATTTAATGAATACTTAAGCATATGATTCTACATGAGTACCATTAGTATCTCTACAGAGTTCGAATCTGTCAGCAGCATTGCGGAACACATTTTGCAGCATGACAGGGGTTATTTTTGTAGCTGCTGTTACGATACGAGCACGTAAATCTTGCAGATCTATAACCCTCGTTTGATAGACGTTTGATTTGATAAAGCCCCATGCAAAGAAATCCAAGGGTGTTAGGTCAGGCGATCGAGCCGCCCAGGGCCTGTTGTTTCCACGTCCGATCCACCGATTTGGAAATCGTTCATTTAGGTACTCCTGAACAATGTTTGCGTAATGACAAGGTGTCCCCATCTTGTTGAAAGACGACGGTGTTTAAAATGCCATCTGAATGAAGCTGGGACATTTACGTGCTCGTATCGTTACAGCAGTTTCAAAAATAACCCCTGTCATGCTCCAAAATGTGTTCCGCAATGCCACTGACAGATTCGAACTCCGTAGAGATACTGATGGTGCTCATGTAAAATCATATGCTTAAGTATTCATTAAATGTATGCCTTCTATTATATTATTATTGAATTTTTATTCTTTTTGCTACATTTTCACTGAAATAGATAGGGACTTTATAAACACCCTGTATAGTTCATAATATCCGGAATAGGTAGCGCCACGTACTCGGGTTTTGCTAGTTTTCTGCTCAGTTCTCTTGAGAGAAGTAACATTTTTAAATGAAAATCTTTGATCTTCATTAGTGATGTAGGTCACATCCGCATCCGCGGAACATCCGCACATTTTCTCGCATCCGCACTTTGGACTGCGGATGTCGTGCGGATGTGGACCGTTGAGATAAAACGTCATTAATAAGCGGAAATTATCAAATTCTACTATAATAATAGAACTAGTTCGTTGTGCGCAAAAGTGATGCAAGCGACAAGACGAGAGGCTGTTCTTGTATGAAGTTACTCTCTTGCAACCTACTTAGATCCACGTTACAAAGCTAAGTTATTTTCACCTAGTACATTAGAACGAGTTAAATCATCACTTGGCAAAGCAGTTGAAGAGCTTCAATCTCTTGAATCTGTCGCTTCGCCACCCACCAAAAGAATAAAAGTTTCAGTGACAGAACCAACACCTTCAACGAGCAAATCTATCACAGAATCTCTCTCTCAGTTTCTTGAGTCAAGCAGCAATGACGAGACCTACGCGTTGTCAAAAGATGTAGTAAAAATGATCGAGAGCTATCACCAAGAAAAACGCCTGGCTGCATGTGACAATCCTATTAGTTGGTGGAAAAATACGCAGAATATCTATCCATACTTGAGTAAACTTGCAAGGAAACATTTAGCCTGTCCTCCAACAAACGTACCAAGCGAGAGATTATTTAGCAGTGCTGGATTAATATATGATGAAAAGAGAAACAGACTGGCAGCAGAAAAGGCAGAAAAATTAATGTTCCTTAAGCATAACCTTCCTATAATTAAGTTTGAATATTAAACGATGAACATCTTAGTTTACTTTATTTTAATTACTCATTTATAAATATGCCTAATAAAACTTTAAACTTAATATAAATAGTTATCAAGCTAATTAAAGATCTCTTTCTATAAGGGTGGAGGTTGGGGAAAGAGGTCGGTGAGGTGCATTTGAGTTGGGTTCACGTCCCGCATCCTGGTAACACAATTATGGTTTCTAATTGTGGCTGAAACTCGACAAAATATAACGAATTTATTTGCAGACGAATTCACTAATTGATTTCTATATTAGTTAGATGCTTGATATTATTTTATATGTTCAGAGAAAAGTACAGCAATTATTGTACAATTAATCAATTATACTACATTATAGCTACAGCTCTCTCTATATAATAACTTATTATATACGTTAAACACAACAAATCTCGAATATATCCTAAAAAATAACGAAAATGTAGACATCCGCATCTGCATCCGCGGATGTCGAAATCAAACATCCTCATCCGCATCCGCATCCGCGGATGTGAAAAAAATGACATCCGCTACATCACTAATCTTCATACAACAGAAATATCTTCGGAATGTTTCTGACATGAAGTATGTTGAAAATTATACACTTTTTTTAAAGTATATTGAATAAATAGAGATTCTACAATGTGGTTGCGTGGTTTTGATGGATTGTGAAGTCTGAATGAGCTGGGTGCGGAAGATATCTCACTGACGGAGAGAAAGATAGCAAAGGCTATTTATCACATGATCCGAAACTCCGCCCACTTTTCCATTAGCTTGTCTTTTACCATCCAGTGTTTGGCAGGAGAACTAAAATACCAGGCCGCGAAAAACGTTATCAACTTGAATTTTTTATTATTATTATTATTATTATTATTATTATTATTATTATTATTGTTGTTGTTATACAGTTTAGCATGTAATCAAACATAGGATCAATTAATAAATTAAGTAGAAAGGCTTGTATTTTTTGGAAGATGAATATGATAATTAGTCAGGTTTTGTTAATATACTTCTAAAATATACGAGTATCTCCTCAAATAATTTATTTATTTATTTATTTATTTATTTATTTATTTGAGTCTCTCCTCAAATAAATTTCTCACTGTGTAGGATTGCGTGATAAATAATGGAAGTGTCATTAGTTTCGTATCTTGTTATGTAAGGGCCCTGCGAAGCTTCGAGATTCATAAATGCAAAAAAACTTCACTTTTTTCGTTTTGCTGTATCCACCCGAGGAGGATGCCAGTGGGCATCGAAACTGTTGTGGAAATAAACTGTCTATTAGAGTGGGTTTTTATTTTCATACTTCGAGATTCGATTTGATTTCGAATCGGGAGAGAGGATTCGAATTGATTCGTTAGCTTGGGCTCCGATTCGATATTTTCGAATCTTCATTAAATCCGATAAACAACATCAGTGATGTTGTTTTGAAGAAAACTTTCGTAAATAAACACTTTTCTTTTTACTTGGATTATAATTCAATCTATATACTGAGACCAATCTCTCGTGCAATAACACTTTTATCATACTTTAATACCATTGTTGTTCCTCTTAATCAAATACTTAATACATTTTTTAGAAGGATTTACTTTGTCCTTTGTTCTCAAGATGATTTAATTAATTTTATGCTTATTACCAATTGTGTGTAGAAACACACTAATCTATATGTGTATCAATTGATTCAATTCGAATTGTTTGGGATGATTTGATTCGAGATTCGATTCGAAAAAAAATGATTCACAGGGCCCAAATATATATATAGGGTGTTCCAAAATTACTTAAACTTTTATAATGAACGCAATATCTTAACAAATCTTATGCGATATTTAACAATTTTATTTCAAATAGAGCAACAATAAGAAAAGCAACACTAATTATTTATTTTAGATGTTCAAAGTGTCTTCCTTCAACTAGAACACATTGTTCACAACGTCCGACTACTGAGCGACAGACATAAAAGCTTACTAGGTAATTTTAGAACAACCTATATATTACAGAGGGTTGACGAATGTAATAAATAAACCCCTTCGGTTTCGGTTTTCGCATAGTTTTAGATTGATAATAATAATCAAAAAATAATAATAACATTAATTGAATCAATTTATTTAGAATCATGTAGATAGATAGAGAGATAAATAGATAGATAGATAGATTATTATGTATGATGTAAAGGTGACACATGTTCAGGCGTTCCATTTGTTCTTGAGGACAATCATCATGGTGGCTATTTACTTTTGTTAACCCTTTGTATATACTATATATATATATATATATATATATATATATATATATATATATATATATATATATATATATGATGAATAAAACCACGAAGGAAAGGAAACACAAAATGGTGCTCAAGCGTTTCGTCTAATATACTGTATATATATACTGTATATATATATATATATATATATATATATATATATATATATATATGTATATGTTATGTTAGGGAATATATATATATATATATATATATATAAATAAATTTTTACCTTCCTATAAAGCAAAACAAGCAAAAATGAGCACTTCGTTTAGAGATTTAGCTGAAAGCATCGCTTTAACAGCTCTTAGGTGGTTTTGAGTTAGAGAATACTAAATTTATTTGAATGTGTTCCCTTGGAGATAAGAGATTAAAAGTAGATTTCCTGCTTTTTTCGTGCGTGTCGTAGAAAGCGACTGCACGAAGAGCCCTTGGCTTATATCCTCTACCCCCTTGTGCGTAACGGGGGTGAAGATTGGATTGGGGTATCACCTCTGGAAAATACTTCCCCACGCGTGACGTAAGAAGCCTCGGACTCTAGCAGCGAGCTCGCCCACTTTGCCCTCAGAAATTTTCGCAAACTCGTCTGCCAGTGTAGAATGTTAGGAGTGTCCATGTGGATGCAAATGTGGTGATAGTTAATGAGCCGAGGTGTGAAGCTCCTTACATAACTCGTGGGAGAGTATTTTCCAGAGGTGGCACCCCAGTGCACTCTCCAACCCTGTTATGCACAAGGAGACGGAGTATATAACCTTATTTCTAAACATTGAAAAAAAAGTATTCCACAAATCAAAACGCTTGAAAACAGAGAGGAACAGAAACTGTTTGAGAGGTGTGTAAATGGAGATGTGTTGGTCACACTTGACGAACCACTAAATCCAGTATATCCATTATCCAGAACCTTGTCATGAAAGGTGATACTTGGATTTCTGAGGATGAGGTTGTACCTCATTGCCGGTGGTGTGTATCTTGATGTAATTGATTTGAGTGTCTTCGGTTTTGGATTCGAGCTGGTGCTCGCCCCATGAAGAATAGGTATTTAGATAATGAAGTGATTTTCAAAGGGTGTGCAGCGGTACAGTATTGTGCCATAAAAGAAGTACCAATGTGCCGCAAAATATTAGGAGCACAAAATAATAAATACTTTACATATACTTCATATACGAGGGGCGGTCAGAAAATAAGTTTACTTGGCGTATAATTTCGTAACGAAAGGACCCACATTGATTATGTTTGTATTATGTGAATTCGTTAATCATTGTTGGTAACACTGCACGTCGATTCGGCTGCCATCTGCCGTACATTGGTTATATGAGTCAGTTGAACATGGCAGCTCGACTGGAACAGTGCCCTGTCATTTCTGCAACGATATTCCGAGTCTGTCAGTGGTCAAGAATTTCTCGAGCGCATTGTCACAGGAGACGAGACATGGTTCATCACCGTACTCCGGAAACAAAACGTGCCAGCATGGAATGGAAACATCCTTGGTCCCCGCGACCAAAGAAGTTCAAGATTGTGAAGTCCGCTGGCAAAGTGATGGTTACCGTGTTTTGGGACCACAAAGGCGTTTTGCTCGTAACTTCACGCAAAAAGGCATAACAATCAATGCAACTGCATATTATTCAACACTGGAACGTTTACGAGCGGCCATTAAACGTAAACGTCCTGGACTGCTCCGTAGGGCAGGGCACTGTTCCAGTCGAGCCGCCATATTCAACTGACTCGTATAACCAATGTACGGTAGATGGCAAACGAATCGACGTGCAGTGTTGCCAACAATGATTAACGAATTCACCTGATACAAACATAAATAATCAATGCGTAGGTCCTTTAGTTACGAAAATGTATGTCATGTAAACTTACTTTCTGACCATCCCTCGTATATAACGGGTGTGCCATAAAAAAAGGCTATAAAATCAACATTTGTCATTTAATTTTAATAAAACTTCTACACAATAAAACATATGTATTTATCTGTATGCAAACAAGTTTTCAGACTAAAATATAAAATAATTCAAATTCTATCAACATTTAACGAAAGAGTATGATTTTTCTACTTAAGATGCAAAAATGATCAAACCTTTTTAATATTTTTTCATAAAAATAATTTTTAACGTAAAATTTATCTGAAATTATTAAAAAAATTGTTCAAAATGCTTTCCTTCCATTTCAATAACATTTTTTTATTCCCACATAGCCAGGTACGCCAGGCTCATCTGGGATTGTTCTGAGCCAGGCGTCTAATCTATTGAAAATGTCCACAGCAACACCATTCGTGTTCCTTAGGTCTTTCGGCAGCTGATTAAACAGTTTCGGTCCTCTCAACAAAACTATTTTCTTTCAGGGTTAAGGATGTTTCCTGTCTAGCCTTTAATTTGGGAACACGACAGTCTTCCTTTTCTACTTTCCACTGTTGTTTGGGGAGTTACAGGGTTCAGAGTAAGATCAGGGATTGGTTTCTCCATTATTTTCCAAGTGTAAATAATGGTGTATCGCTCTTTTCTTTCCAGTGAATATAGGTTTAATTCGCGTAACCTTTCCCAGTAATTTAGTTCTTTGCACCCCTTGATCTTGGCTGGGAAGCTTCTCTGAATCCCTTCTAGCTGTCTAATGTCTTCTTTTTTATATGGGCATGTTGGACCGAACAGTATTCCAATTTGGGTATGATCAGTGTTTTCAGTAGAGGAATCATTATATTCCTATCCCTTCGTTTAAAGGTTCTCAGTATCTGCCCCGTTATTCTCTTTGCTCTGTTTACTGCTATCTTATTTTGTGTTTCAAATTTCGCATCGTCAGTCATTACAACTCCTAAATCTTTTGCTTTAGAATTTCTCTGAATTTCCTGTCCATTTGTGACAGGTCCTCCCTTTTTCCGTACCATAACAGTTGAAATTTCTCAGTGTTAAACTTCATATTGTTGTCTTCCGTCCACTTGTAGATTCTGTTCGTGTCTGTTTGTAGAGATCCTATATCTTCTGGGTTTCTTACTTTTCTACTGATCTTTGTGTCATCGGCAAAGGATGTTACTGTGCTGTCTCTGGTAACGTCCTCATCTATGTCAGTTAGCATGATTATGAAGAGTAGTGGAGCTAATACTGTTCCTTGTGGTACTGAGCTGAGGACTTCTGATTCTGATGAAGATATTCCTTGTACTGTAACGACTTGCCGCCACTCATTAAGGAAATTATATATCCATTTCCCTACTTTTTCTGTTATTCCCATATATTTCAGTTTATGTATTATGATTCCATGGTCACACTTGTCGAACGCTTTGGCAAAGTCTGTGTATATTACATCATAGTTTTCATTACTTTCCAGTGCATCAATAATGTTGTTGTAGTGTTCCATTAGTTGTGATAGGCATGATCTGCCTGACCGAACTCCATGTTGGTTATCATTTAATTTTTTCCGAGTTTCCAAAAAGTCATAAATTTTCTGTAACTTTTTTCAAATATTTTAGTGAGATGAGATGTCAGCGACACTGGCCTATAGTTTGTGGCTTCAGATCGATCTCCTTTATATATTGGGACTATGTTCGCGCTCTTCAGGATGTCCGGTACTTCTCCCGTGTCTAGTGATCGTCTCCATATCCACTATAGGGGCTCAGCGATTGCATTCTTGCAGTTTTTCATCAGTGTGGCATTCCATTTGTCCGGTCCTGCCGCTGAGTGTGCTTTTAGTTTCCCTATAACTTGTGTAATATCATCTGTCGTGAAGTTGAAGTCCGTTATACTTTCCCCTTGTAGTTCTTCTTCAAAGAACGCGTTTCTATCGCATGTCAGTTTGTCAGTTTTTGGGTTATTGAAAGATTATATATATATATATATATATATATATATATATATATATATATATATATATATTATATAATATATATATATATAATATAGTTGCATTTCGTTTAGAAAAATATGCGCCACCAATTTTAGATCACCGTGAAAGTGTGCCGCGAGAGAAATATGTTTGAAAAACACTTAATGTATATAATAATGCAAGTAGTTTTAAAAGCGTTTTGGAGACTGCCTCAAATACTTCTTGACTGCAACTGCTATGGGAAAAGTAAAGTTAAAATCAGAATTGCTATTAAGAAAAAGCCGCCTCGAGGTGTGTAATTATGTTGTTTATGGATACAGAGAAACAACGGACGACTGTGGATTCGTGTAGCTTCAAGGAATATAATACAGTTTTTACAGAAATGTAACCTCATCTGCGATTCGACTTAAGTTTCCTGTCGAAGAGGAAACTCCTAAAAAGCCCTTTACTAAAAATTTGTTTGAATTTCAGACAAAGTGTTCAAAATTATCAGGCGGAGTTTTGTTAAAATTGGACTAAATCGATGATGGTTACCTGAAAATAATTTTCGGTTTAGATTAAACCAATATAAGATTATTTTCACTTTGAAATTTAACTTAACTTTATGCGAGAAATCTAAACAAAATTTATTTCAAAGTAATATTATTTACATACTTCAGAAATGAGGTCCAGTTTTTTCGGTACTGAACTCTCTGAACGCAGAAATGAGGTCCAGTTTTGTTGGTGCTGAACTTCTGAATGCGGAACTTTGCTCGTTTAAAATGTAAAAAATTATTTTGTTTTTGAATAAAATTTTTCTTTAATATAAAAACCTTTTTTTAATATCATTCTTGTTTGGAGTATAAATAATGAAAAATGAGTTAACGTAATAATGGCAAAGCGTGTCAAAAAGATGGAGGTATCATACCCTCGGGGACACTTTTATAAATATTGTATACCACGAAAACTCGCGCTAACAATGCATCTCGTTTTCGCTCTAAACTAACAAAACAGTTTAAGGTAAACATTTACATTTGTAAAAAAATATTTATTTTAACAAATATTATAAAAAAAATTATTAATGTTTAATTTATTGAAAACATTTATATTTTATTTCAAATTCAAGTTTTTCATTTTACAAAATAATTCTATTGTAACTCTTGAGAGAGAGAGAGAGAGTTACAAGGAAAAGAAGTACCTCAAAAGGCCTTGCGGCCCATACCGAGGAGGTACCAATGGCAACGGGTGCCAGGGAAAATTTTGTCTTTCAACTATCCTAGCAGTAGTAGAAAACTGGATAGAAAAGTAGAAGGCTCTCCCCACCCTCCGCTCCCTCCCTGCCAGAGGCAGGTACGGAAAAAGGTTGAAGAAAATACCTTGACCCTGGAAAAGTAGCCAAGGAAATTTTACAGGAAAGTGGAGAATATATAAATAGCTCTATATTTAGCTTGCTCACAGAGACACCGAGCAAGCGAACTCCTGTAGAGTTTTCTGAGGTTTTAATCTTAAACTATGAGTGTGTTCAGTACTTTGTCTAGCCTATTTTTAAACAGATTTACACTTTGACTGGAAACAACCTCTGAGGGAAGTTGGTTCCAGATATTAACTATTTTATAGGAAAAGAAATTTCCGCAGACTGAGGTCCTAAATGTCTTTACACACTCAAATAGTGTGCAAGATTTCGTCTACCCTTTTCTTGAACTGATCCACAGAGGAACTGTTCACAACTTCCGAAGGTAACCTGTTCCATGTGTCACAGATCTTATACGTAAAGTAATTCCCACACACACTAGTCCTAAACCGTTTCAAATCCAACTTCCAACCATTGTTGCGAGTTGGGTTATCATTTAAACTAAACATACTTCTAAAATCGACATCGTTGAACCCGCGGAAGAGCTTGAAAACCTCGATCAGTTGACCGCGCAGCCTCCGAGTTTCAAGTGAAAACAAGTTCAGGGCGCGTAACCGTCGATTGTAGCCCATATGCCTAACGGAAGGGATTAACTTTGTGGCCCTCGCCTGCACTCGCTCCAGCCTCT
Source organism: Bathynomus jamesi (assembly GCA_023014485.1). Lineage (NCBI taxonomy): Eukaryota > Metazoa > Arthropoda > Malacostraca > Isopoda > Cirolanidae > Bathynomus > Bathynomus jamesi. The sequence goes on from JAJOZX010004274.1 coordinate 332,774, forward strand.
CAATATCTTTCCTGAGGGTGGGCGACCAGAACTGCACAGCATACTCCAGGTACGGCCGAACAAGGGAATTGTACAGTGAGAGAGAGAGAGAGAGACAGAGACAAGGAGTTACGAGGAAAAGAAGTACCTCAAAAGGCCTTGCGGCCCATACCGAGGAGGTACCAATAGAGAGAGAGAGAGAGAGAGAGAGAGAGATTTTTTTCGTATAAATAATTTAATGAGGAATTATTTAGTGTAAGTGGACCTTTTAGAAGAGGAAAGGGGGACTCGTTTTGACACTTTCTTGTCACTTCGCCAGTTTTTAATACTTTTTCCTTATTTTTAATCTTGAAATATGAAGAAATACTAACCTAACTTTTTTATTTTAAAGTAAACTACAAGAAAAAAAATTATTTCGTGTATACAGGGTGTCTCATAAGTTCGGTCTCATGGGAAAATATATTTTAATTTAAATTTATGAATGTAATACATTAGAACTAAAACAAATGTTCAAATTGATATCTTGTTTTGTGACCTTTTTTTTTTGTTGCAAGTAGAATAACGCAATGGCTAATATGGAAGTGAGTTCCAAAACAAGACATGAATTTGAACATTTGTTTTAATTCTAAAATAAAATTTCCTATGAGACCGAACTTACGGGACGCCCTGTATATATATGTGAATTTAAAGGCGTATCATTGTACATCTGGCAAATAGATTTCTTGTTTTTATAAATTTCTTTTTATATCCTTTTTAGATCCGCAGATCTACGGGAAGTTGGTTGCGCTGTCGCATGGTATCGTTATAAAGATTTCAGAGTAAGAAATGATCAATCTGACCCCCTAAATTTGCACCAAATGGGAGGGGAGAAAATCAATTTGCAACAAATTTACTTAAAATTGCGGAAAAGCTTACGTTCAATTAAAAAAAATTATACTAACACTAAACTTAAAGGTAAACATTAACAAGTCTTTGAAAGGAACTTTTGCAATATAACCAGCGAAGTTAAGTGACAGTGAATTTGGGTGGTTGTTGGATGAGAGACTGTTCTCCATACATTCAGATTATCACAGTGTAGGTATATATACAGTGTTGGGCTTCCGGCATTTTTAGCCTGCGCGGTAATCTGACCGAGATTGCGAGCAGACTCTGTCGCTCAGTAACTCTTGACTCCATTCTCCCAAAGGAGAGTCATCGTTCCCCAGTTTTCTTTGTACGTCATTGTTGACGTGTATATATATATATATATATATATATATATATATATATATATATATATATATATATATATATATATAATCTGCATATCGTACTGTATATGTATCAGTGGCGTATCCTGATCAACTGATTTGGTTTATCGCACTTATTTATATATATATATACAGGGTGTCCCAGAAGTCTGGACTCGCAGAGAAAATAGACATTATATTTTTAAAGTGAAACAAACACATTTCTAATGTCAGTTTTACATATTTCAGGAAAGAAAATGACCTGATGGTTCAATACATACTGTATACTAATCAAAAGAAGGTGGAACTGGTATTGTTACATGTTTCCGGAAAAAGCCAGAGGGAGGCATGTTCGTGAAATAACTGACATGCCTACCCCTGGCTTTTTCTGGAAACATGTAGCAATGCCAGTTCCACCTTCTCTTGATTGGCATACTGAGCCATCAAGGTATTTTCTTTCCTGAAATATGTAAAACTGACATTAGAAATGGGTTGTTTCACTTTAAAAATATAATGTCTATTTTCCCTGAGTCCAGACTTCTGGGACACCATATATATATATATATATATATATATATATATATATATATATATATATATATATATATATATATATATATATATATATATATAAAACAAATCAGTAAAGAACACACATGAAAATAAGCAGTTAAATGAACGTATACATGGCTACCGTACACACCAAAATAAGGCAAAGATTACGTGTCCAGGACGGGAGAGGTGCGAGTGGGGAGTAAAGGGGTTACTGGGTGGGTTACAAATGATCGTAGCCTCTAGTAAATTCAAGAGTTCTACGTAGTCCTCTGTTTAAGGAACTCTTTGACTCATCATGACTTCGAAAGGCAAGTTCCTGCTTACAGTGCTTAGCTAAATGACAAATGACGTCGATAAATCTTACCAGAATATCACGATTTTTCTTCATTTATGCTTTGAAATGAAGACAGATTTTGGTGCATCTAACTGTAGGTCCACTCGGGTGTTGCTAAACGTGCAGAGTAAAAGCGCAAGAAATATGACTTTTGGACTTCTCACGTCTGCCAAAAGAATGAGCTAACGCAACAATATTGTTAAACCCATCTGTGGATCAAGCGGATTTTTTCTTGCTAAAAAGGGTACAAGGCCAGCAGAAAAGTTCATTTAATTTAGGACACCCAGTCAACCACTTGTTCTTCGAGTAATTTGAAATACAGAAATGCCATGTGTATTCCCTATTGCGGTCTTTACATGTCACAAACAAACCTGGTAATTCAGGCGTAGGCCTTCCACGTTCCTTAATTTGAAGTTTTTCAGCAAAATGTCGGCAACTGAATGTTTTTTTTCGCTAAATCTTAAATTACACAATCGCATTCAATGGTTTCTATACAGGGTGTTTATAAAGTCCCTATCTATTTCAGTGAAAACGTAGCAAAAAGGGTAAAATTCAATAACAAATAATAGAAGGCATACATTTAATGAATACCTAAGCATATGATTCTACATGAGCACCATCAGTATCTCTACAGGGTTCGAATCTGTCAGCAGAATTGCGGAACACATTTTGGAGCATGACAGGGGTTATTTTTGTAACTGCTGTTACGATACGAGCACGTAAATGTCCCAGCTCTAACACACACACACACACACACACACATATATATATATATATATATATATATGGGATGAATTTCGCAATTAAACACGTGAAATGAATGAATGATGCAAACCCACAAGGAAAAAGAAAACTGAGGTGTACTTCTGAATACACGAAAGGCCTTGGAATCATTTTCCTTTTTCCTTGTGGATTTGCATCATATATACATACTACCAATCCTGATAAAACTAATTATTAAATTAATACAGTACATCTCAAATTCACTGTAATGAAAGTGTACAGTAACGATCAGTTTTCTATGAAATCTTGGCCTATATTAATTGATTAATGTTTATTACATATTACTCTCTTTTATGTTAAGGCCAAATTTTTGGCCCACTCTTCCACAATTAGATGCCCAGATATTAAAAAGATCTTCAATTTTAGGGAAATTAAAAAAAACAACTTGTTCTATTTGTGGAAATTTGTACATTGTTAAAGACTACGGCAGCACACTTCAAAGGTATTTTGCATTTATTTACAATAATTAACTTTAAATACTTTGAATACGATTCCATTAGTTTTTAATTTACAGTTGTCATTACGTCATGAGCCTCCAACATCTATGATTGGCTGTGAAAATAGTCCCCGTCCGAGTTGCATGATTATAATCAGTGGCGGACCTACATTTTTGGGACCCTGAAGCTTGAACTGTTATGGGGGCCCCTTCGCAACCAGCAACAATAGGGCAAATGCACAAGCGAGACGAGTGCAGCCTGAATTGAGAATTCAGATGTCTTTTTATGGTTCCGATTGGCTCTAGCCTAAGGGCTGAGCTATAGAACTATTAAGCCGTGCACCAACGAAGGATTCGAGGATCCAGCTGCCAAAATGTAGACTATGAATAGATTCTGGCGAGCTCAGCGAGCCCATACAGCTGGGGGTTCGGGCGCTGCAAGCCCCCCGAGAAAATTTTGAAATTTGACCAATTACAGGGCCATTTTGAGGCCATATGAAATGGATATTAGATAGGCTGACCATACGTACCGTTTTGAACGGGACAGTACCGTTTTTTTAATACTTCCTGGCGGTCCGTCGTTTTAATAAAAATGTCAATTTTGTCCCGGTTTATGTACTTACTTTTTCATGAATACAGAATATTACATAACCCCCGTCCCTTTTTTGCCATCCCAATGTCCCGTTTTTGTCTCAAGGAAATATGGTCAGCCTAGTATTAGAGCATATTCTAAGGTCAATATTAAGTACTTCAACCCATTGGCTTATGATTCTATCACTAAAATAGCCTTATTTTAATAACAAACACTTAAAAAAACTCCATCTATTTTGTTGAAAAATTCACTCATTAAAAAAAAAGTTGCTTCAGGGCCCCTCCTGGATTAGGGGCCCTGAAGCTTAAGCTTCATTAGTTTCATAGTAGATCCGCCACTGATTATAATATTGCAAATTTTAAGAATATTAATTAATTAAGAAATTATAAATTAAATGCGTAATTTTATAAAAATAAATTTTATATGTTGGAATTCCGTAATAAAAATGTTCTGATTCTCTCTCATCTTAAAAATGTATAAACCTCTTTGGCTATTCACTGGGGATTAGAATCGCAGACATTTCCACAAGAGTAATCCCCCGAGACGTTTTATATATACATATATAGACTATGAGATTATGTAGCGACCCATAATTCATATCTCACGTAAAGTTGTAGGTCCCTTCCGTAACATGAACTTTGATGTTAGGAACGAGGTTAAACAACCCCTAAAAGGATAAAAACAACTGTTATACACGTAGTCGGGCGGTGAACCCGTTTTGACGTCATTCTAGCCTCGTTTGGGATAAATAAACCTCATAAAATTATACTACACACTTTTTCCCCTGAACTCATACGTAAGATTTAATTGGCATTAGCCTTTGAGAGATACTAAAAGATCTATTGAAGGTGTGTCATTATAAATTAATAACGCAAATTACGGATTGCAAAGTCCGTTAATTTTAAAATAAATATCATCTAATTTAAAAAAATGTAAAACGCAAAAAAATAGGAAAAATGGAAAATGGGGGAAAAATGGAAAAAATAAAAAATAAAACTTATTTGAAATTGCTGTCAGCGTATTAAAAAAATGATGAGTATCTCTTGTACAAATAGATAGAAAAAAAAATATATATATAATATATATATATATATATATGTATATATATAACTAGGTATCATCGTCATCATCGTCGTCTGCTGAGGGTGACTTTAATAAAAATTTTATATTTACGTTTTCTATAAAGAGTGATATGATTTTGACAGTAACTTATTTAAAATATTTTAGGAATATGACTGGAAGTCAATTTCAGCCCATGTATATTATCGAACAAACTGTCCGTGAAATATAAAATGTTAAATTTATATTTAGATAACTACTGCGGCAGAAATAAATTTTATATGTTGTTTTATATATATAAAAAAGCTATATATATATATATATACACACACAAGGTGTGTTCAAAAAGTTCCGGAACTGGTTATGCTGCGCGCGCATCACATGACGCACATGCGCGTCATGTGGTGCATGTTGTAGTGTGACTCAGTCTGTGTCCAAAGACAGTTACCGCTTGTTGATATATTTTTTTCTCTCGATATTTACTGTTTTGTGAAGTAATTTTGTGTGTTTTGTCGCATTTTGTGTGTTTTGTCGCATTTTGTGCATTTGAATAATAGATACTGTTGAAGAACAACGTGTGTGTGTGTGTGTAAAGTTTTGCCTTACGCTGGGCAAGACTGCTTCTGAAACCCATGCCATGCTGAACACAGCATTTGGCAATGACTCCTTAAGTCGGACAACCACTTTTGAGTGGCACAAGCGCTTTAATTAAGGAAGGCCGAACGTCAACGGAGGACCATCCAAGGGTGGGACGACCTTCCACTTCAAGAACTGATGCCACTGTTGCTCGTGTTCGTGAAATGATTCGAGGGAATCGTAGACTGACAGTCAGGGAAGTCACGGACGAAATGAACATTTCGATAGGATAATGCCACACGATACTCGGAGATAATTTGGGGATGCGTCGTGTGTCAGCCAAATTTGTGCCACGATTCTCGACTGCCGAGCAGAAAGAGCAACGTGTTGGTGTGTCTCAAGACCACCTTCATCGTGCCAATCTTGATGAAAATTTTCTCAGAAACATCGTTACGGGTGACGAGACGTGGGTTTATGGGTATGACGTTGAAACAAAACAATAGTTATCGCAATGGAAGTGCGCGACGTCCCCGAGACCGAATAAAGCATGGCAAGTCCGATTGAATGTGAAGGCAGTGCTGGTCCTTTTTTTCGATTACTACGGATCGTTCATTACGAATTCGCTCTTAGAGGTCAAACAGTTAACCAACAGTTTTGGAAATACTGAAGCGCGTGCGAGACGTGGTAAGGAGAAAACGGCCTGAAAGTTGGAACGCAGGAACGTGGATGTTGCACTACGACGATGCGCCCGCGCACACAGCATTATCAATTCAGTAGTACCTGGCGAAGCAGAATGTCGTAGTCGTTCCCCAGCCCCCGTATTCTCCAGATCTGTCCCCGGCAAACTTTTTTTCTTTACCTCAACTTAAATTTGCATTGAAAGGTCGAAGATTTCAAAGTGTGGAAGAAATTATTCAAAATGCGACAAACGAGCTAAAGGCGGTCAGGAATACGGCCTACCACGAATGCTTTGAAAAGTAGAAACGCCGCCGTTGGGAGTGATGTATAGCTGCCCAAGGAGACTACTTTGAAGGGAACAACATTAATTAGATCGTAAGTGTTACCAGAAAGTTTTTGTGGGATCAGTCCGAGAACTTTTTGAACACATTTGTGTATATTTTTTTTTCAGGAAGAGGGGCCAAGGGCAAATGCCCCCAAAAGTGCCCCTCCCGTAGAAGAAGAAGAGAGCCAAAATCATATATATATAATATATATATATATACAGTATATATAGAGGAATGTTCTGCACACGAGGAAGAGAAATAACGAACAAATGAAAAATGAGGTCCCCGCCCGGGAATCGAACCCAGGATCTTCCGATTGCCGGTCCGATATGCTAACCACTACACCACAGGGCACAATAGTCAGAAGTCGTAATTCTCCTACATAGGGCAGAAACCAATGCCTTGAGAGGGCACCCTCGCAAATCGTGAATATGTACATTTAACTGCAATGACCACGCAGTATATTAATGTGTATATATATATATATATATATATATATATATATATATATATATATATATATATATATATATATATACACACAGTGGTGTAGTGCTAAATAAAGAAGTGAGGGAACGCATTTTGAAAGTGTTACTCAGATGCGGGGGGGGGGACAATGGCGAGCGCGGCGAGCCCATACAGCTGGGGGTCCTGGGGCAGAGCTGGGCACTTGCGGCATATTGCGGTACTGCGGTACTGCTGCACCAAACCGGTACCAAACCGGTACGCGGAAATTTGAATGCGGTAGCGGTACTGCGGTACTTTCAGCGATCCTTTGCGGTACTGCGTTATGGGGGCCCGGGGTGGTAGTGCGGTGGTACCGCAAAATATGCCGCAAATGCCCAGCTCTGTCCTGGGGCACTGTAAGCCCCCCGGGAAATCTTTTGAAATCTGACCAATTTCAGGGATATTTTGAGGTCATATGCACTGGATATTAGGATATATTCCAAGGTTGAAGATGCAGTATTTCCAGTGTCATTAGATATACGACATCCAGTACGATCAATAAAAATAGCTAACAACTGGAATGATTAACTAAAAAAAAGTTAACAACTGGTACGCCGTGGTGACTGTTTCACCAGATCTTTATAGGCTAGCATTGCCTCAGTCGAAGCTAAAAGAAATGAAACAGTTAATGATTCTTTCTCATATTTCTTCTAGGGGTGGGAATTAAAATTTCATAACGTTACAGATTTGTAAGTTCGGATTTATTTGAAATAGTGAGGGAACGCCGTTCCGTCTACCAAAAAAAGTAAGGGAACGCCGTTCCCACGCGTTCCCACAGCACTACACCACTGTATATATATATGTATATATATATATATATATATATATATTATATATATATATGGTCTTCTTGTGTGTACATATACAGTATATATACACCTCGCTGGCGTAGTGGTCAGCGTCGCTGACTACGAATTCATCGGCGGGATCCAGACCCGGTGACGTCAGGCGGCGCGCAGCAAAATCCAGCTGTTCATCATTCCACAATAAAAAAAATTGGTTGGTAGATAAATGGGTACCCTGGATAACCTAGTGATTAAGACGCTCGCTGGGCTGCTGTTGGGGCGTGGTTCGAATACCACGTTAAATTGTAGGTCTAAGGTGGAGTGACATGCTTGATCTTCGTCAGAATGAACAACTCGGGCGAAAACTAAACCAAGGTTAACCAAGGTTATGCAGTATACACTGTGTATATATATATATATTGAGTGGCTAAGGCCGTAATATATTGGATAATAAAAGATTTATGGTTTATGAGACACTCCATTAAATCATTAAAAAATCCAAATCCAAAAATATGATACACCTTAAAAATGCTCCATTGAATTATACGATGTTTTGGAGTCAGGACGATAAATGGTCATTTTTTCTTCATTTTAATTCATTCTTTACTGTGCCCTTTTTGTTGTTGTTGATTTTGACCTACTTTGGCATAAAGAATGGATTGGCTCTCCGCCATAATTACTTTCTGAACGCATCATATACTCTTTTTTAAGTATATATATATATATATATATATATATTACGGATGTCACGGGTACCCGACCCGATCGGGTAATGTACTACTCGATGATACCCGACCCGATCGGGTAATGTACTACTCGATGATACCCGACCCGATCGGGTAATTGCTAAAAATTCGGGTACGGGTAGTAAAAACCAAATTCTAATTTAATTTTAATTTTATTGTTTTGCAGGTTTTCTTGATATATTTTTTGTATAATATTTTTTAACAAAACATTCAAAATGGCAAATCGTAGTATGGTTTGGGACTATTTTGTCATTGATAAATTAGATAATAGTAAAGCCAAGTGCTTGAACTGCACACAGTTAATAAGTCGCGGTATTAAACCAACAAATTTTGGAACGTCTTCAGTACCCGATCGGGTATTACACTTCGGGTACCCGTACCCGATTATCCGGAAAAAGCGCTACCTGTTGCATCCCTAATATATATATATAATATATATATATATATATATATATATAATATAATAATATATACAGTATTATATATATATATATAATATAATAATTAGTCGGCAAGTCGCTACAGTACAAGGAGTATCTTCATCAGAATCAGAGGTCCTCAGCTCAGTACCACAAGGAACAGTATTAGCTCCACTACTCTTCATAATCATGCTAAATGACATAGATGAGAACGTTACCAGAGAGAGCACAGTATCATACTTTGCTGATGACACAAAGATCAATAGAAAAATAAGAAACCCAGAAGATATAGGATATCTACAAACCGACATGAACAGAATCTACAAGTGGACGGAAAACAACAAAGGTACGGAAAAAGAGAAGACCTAAAATCCATGGAATATTATACCTTAAATGGACAGGAAATTCAGAGAAATTCTAGAACAAAAGATTTAGGGTTTGTAATGACTGATGATGCGAAATTTGAAACACAAAATAGAATAGCAGTAAACAGAGCAAAGAGAATACCTGGGCAGTTATTGAGAACCTTTAAACGAAGGGCTAGGAATGTAATGATTCCTCTACTGAAAACACTGATCATACCCAAATTGGAATACTGCTTGGTCCTAACATGCCCATATAAAAAAAAGACATTAGACAGCTAGAAGGGATTCAGAGAAGCTTCACAGCCAAGATCAAGGGGTGCAAAGAACTAAATTACTGGGAAAGGTTACGCGAACTAAACCTATATTCGCTGGAAACGAGAAAACACACACACACCATTATTTACACTTGGAAAATAATGGAGAAACTAGTCACTAATCTTACTCTAAACCCTGTAACTCCCCAAACAACGGTGGAAAGTAGAAAAGGAAGACTTTGTCGTGTTCCCAAATTAAAGGCGAGACGGGAACATCTTTAACCCTGAAAGAAAATAGTTTTGTTGTGATAGGACCAAAACTGTTTAATCAGCTGCCCAAAGACCTAAGGAACACGTGTGGTGTTGCAGTAGACAGCTTCAAAAAAAGATTAGACGCCTGGCTCAGAACAACCCCCGATGAGCCGGGCGTACCTGGCTATGTGAGGTGGAGAGTACGAGAAACCAACTCACTACTTCACCAGGCCAACTCGAGAGGAGGGACGCCAAGCTTGACCTTCGTGAAATGAGGAATCGTCGCACGGAACCTTTGAAAGGTTGAAAGGAAAGGTATATTAGAGTGGTTCTTAATTTCAAAAGTTCAAAATTTTGTACTCCCACCCATCATGAAGATTTGTTTTTATGAAAAAATGATTGTGTTAAATTTTTATGAAATTCAATAAATGTTTTGAGGTCGCCCAAATATCTTGCCGAAATTTATTTTATAACCTATCCAATATATTTCATATATTTTTTAGGCTTCTGGGCGACCTCTTAATTTTGTCAGACTGAATAGAAACTTTGACCAGAAAAATTTAACTACTGAAGGAACATTCTACCAGGATTCGAACTCAGGGCCTATCGCGTAGAAGTCGCGAGCGCCACCACCGTGATTTGATAAGGTAAAATGCGTTCAGAATGTAATTAAACACAACCTGGGACACATTCCACATTTATCTCTTCCCCTCCGTTGATTTGTAGTCAATCTGGATCAGGGTTGTCTAACCGGGAGTGCACGGAGCATTTCCAGTGGGTGTTTGAGGGGTCCCTGGGGTACACTTTTTTCTCGCTTTCCATATATTTTGAACGTTTTTCCATTAATTTTTTTTACGTTGAGAAGGTTCTAGAAGGTGGGGGAGCAAGCGTTGAAATGAGTTGAAGGGGTTCACGGCTCAGGAAAGGTTAGACAACCCTGACCTAGATAATTAATGTCTTTACTCTTCATTACTCAGCGATTAATTTAGGGTCAGACGAAATTTCTTCCTTGTGTTCAGGATTTCTCCAAAAAGTAAATATAAAAATATGCAAAATAGTATTCTGTGACATCATCATCCACCTACTGTGGCACTTGATTATCGATAAAAAGGCTATAAGTAATAATATTATAGGTAATAACGACAGACGATAAAAATGCCATAAGCAAAAATGCCGTTACATATTGAGTTTCGTGACCATCAGTTCTGTGACAGTTGAAATTTATTACAAAGATCCTAATCGGCTGAGGAGCCATGTAACAAAATATATATATATATATAGGGTGGCTCAAAATTCGCGCATCATAGGAATTTTCAGTGTTGATTATATTATTTTTTCTTTTAGGTAGGGGATGGCTGCAAAATTAACAATAGACGAGAGGGTGAGCTTGGTTTTAATGCATGAAATACCAGGTACTACATATCGATGAATCGGTACAGAATTTAAGCGACTTTTGCGCCACCTTATATATATATATACAGGGCGTCCCAAAAAAATGTGTACACACTTTAAATACTTATAAAGGCAGTGTTTATTAAAATACATTTCATTTTCAAAATGTAATAGAATCTACAGACATTATTTAATTGTTTTGTCAACGCCTGTTTTCAAACTGACGTCCGTTCTGGTCCAGGCACTGCTGATAACGCGAAGCAATGAAATCGCAAACATCACGAAACATTTCGTTTGGTATTTGTGTGCATTCTCGTTCAATGGCTGCTCTCAATTCAGCGACTGTTGCAGGTTTTATAGCGTAGACTTTGTCTTTTAAGTATCCCCATAAAAAAGTCTAGTGGTGTGAGGTCTGGTGAACGCGGAGGGTATTCTACGAAACCCCTTCGTCCAATCCACATCCACATCGTGCCAAGTACCACTCGCAGTACTCCACTCTTCGGTCCGGATCATCTTCATTAATAGCATGGACTAATCTTGGAATGTAACTTTTCCATTGACAGCGCTTCAAAATGCGTTGGACAGACGATTCTGAAATTCCTACCTCACGACTCGCTTGCCGCACAGATTTTCTTGGACTTTGGTGATATGTTTCCAGTACTCTTTCTTGCTTTGTGGGGCTTGTCGATGTCCGTGGTCTTCCGGAACGCTTCTTGTGGACATTCTGAACAGTTCCATCGGCTAATTCCATCTCTAATTCGAGTGATGGTAAGTCGCGTTGGTGGATCTGTTTGAAACTCCCTCCTAAACTGTCTTTGCACTTCAACTGCGTTTTCACACTTCCAGTAGCATTTTAGAATGAATTTCCTTTGTTCAAAGCTTAGTCTGACTGCCATTATTAATTCTAATGGGTTTAACTTGGAAAGAAAGAAACATCAATTGAGCTATCAGCTGTTAAAGTGTGTATACATTTTTTTGGGACGCCCTGTATATATATATATATATATATATATATATATGAAAATTATTTCACGAAAGTAACACGTGAAAAATATTTATGATGAATAAAACCACAAAGGAAAGGAAACACAGAATGGTGCTCAAGCGCTTTCGTCTAATGACATCCTCAGGAACACCGAAGTACATAAAGAGTTACAGCCTATATATAGGTTACAGAAAAAAAAAAAAATATATATATATATATATATATATATATATATATATATACAATAAACAGAAAAATTAAAATTAAAAATTAAAGGATTGTGGGTGGAGCATACAAATTTGTAAGGAAAAACTATCGATTTTTGCTAAAAATCGATAGTTTTTCCTTACAAATTTGGATGCTCCTCCCACAATCCTTTAATTTATAATTTTAATTTTTCCGTTTATTGTATATATATATATATATATATATATATATATATATATATATATATATATATATATATATATATATATATATACAATAAACGGAAAAATTAAAATTATAAATTAAAGGATATATATATATATATATATATATATATATATATATATTCATATTTTTTTTTCTGTAACCTATATATAGGCTGTAACTCTTTATGTACTTCAGTGTTCCTGAGGATGTCATTAGACGAAAGCGCTTGAGCACCATTCTGTGTTTCCTTTCCTTCGTGGTTTTATTCATCATATATATATATATATATTATATATATATATATATATATATATATATATATATATATATATATATATATATATAGGTAACCGATGAAGCGATACCTGACATAGATACTTCTCTTGAAGAGAAATTGCAAAGAGATTGTACAACAGATTTTGATTTTACCCCAGAAGATACAGTGGAAGCTATAAGACAAATGAAATCACACTCAGCTGCAGGTCCGGACAAATGGAAGGCATTATTAATTAAAAACTGTAAAAATGAAATAGCCACACCGATATACTGGATATGGAGAAGATCCCTCGACTCTGGGGAAATAGCGAGTATCTTGAAAAGAGCAAACATTGTCCCAATATATAAAGGAGGGGATAGATCTCAAGCGAAAAAACTACAGACCGGTGTCTTTGATGTCCTATCTTACCAAAGTATTTGAAAGAATAGTTATAGAGATAATCTATGACTTCTTTGGAGACACTGGAAACGCACTTCAAGGCAATTAAAACTAGATTTTGCTAAAGCTTTCGACAAATGTGATCATGGTATAATACCGCATAAAATGCAAAGTGGGAAAGTGGATCTCCAACTTCCTCAGAGAACGTCTACAGGTCGTTAAAATTCAAGATACAATATCATCAGAATCGGAAGTACGCAGCTCAGTACCACAAGGTACAGTATTGGGCCCTCTCCTTTTTATTATCATACTAACAGACATACACAATGAAGTAAACAACAATAGTATAGTAACATCCTTTGCAGACGATACAAAGATCAGCAGAAAAATCAGCGATGCAAAAGAGGTCGAGGCCTTGCAGAGGAACACGAACAGAATATACACATTGTCAGAAGAAAACAACATGACATTTAACACCGAGAAATTTCAGCTCTTGAGATACAGTAGAAATGAGGAACTTAAACAGACAGCATATTATGACCCGGACAGACAGGAAATTCAGGGAAGTACGAAAGTGATAGATGTGGGGGTTATAATGACCGATGATGCGAAATTCGACACAAAATCAGATAGTGATAAACAAAGCAAAAAGAGTCGCGGGGCCGGTACTAAGAACCTTTAAAAGAAGGGACAAGACAGTAATGATTCCCATGTTGAAAACACTGATCATACCAAAACTTGAATACTGCTCAGTCTTGACGTCCCCATACAAGAAGGAAGAAATTAATAAACTAAAAGATATTCAGAGACATTTCACAGCCAAGATCGATGGCTGCGAAGAACTCAACTACTGGGAAAGACTACGTAAACTATCTGTACTCCCTGAAAAGAAGAGAGAGGTACACCATAATATATACATGGAAAATTATTGAAAACTGGTGCCAAATCTCAAACTAAACCCAATTACTATCCAAACAACGCTGGAAAATGGAATCGGCAGAATGTGTAGTGTTCCCAAATTAAAGGTTCGACAAGGGACCTCCTCAACACTGAAGAAAAACAGCTTGGTTGTCAGGGGACAAAAACTTTTTAACCAGCTTCCAAAGGACATCAGAAACGTGACAGAGGTCAAAGTTGAAGTCTTCAAAAGAAGACTAGATGCCTGGCTTAGGGTGGTACCAGATGAGACGGGTGCACCTGGCTATGTGCGGTGGAGAGCGCAAGAGAGCAACTCGCTTCTGCACCAAGCTAGGCCCACAGGCGGGGTCACCAGTTTGACCATCGTGTGAAGAGAGACCAACGCACGGAACTGCTACGAGGTTACAAAGTATATACTATTCAGATTATATAAAACTTCAATAACCGCTTAAAATTGGCAGTCCAGTATTTAATAAAGTTCAGTCTGTACATATTAACTTTAATGATTCTAAGCTTCTTGCTCATATTAATGACAATCATATTAGAAAAATAGTAGAATCCTTCTTTATTAAAAACACTGATAATTTCGATGGTAATTAGTAATAGAGTATCTTTTTACTTACACGATTTTACGCTTAATATTTTAGAAGTTTGTTCCTGGGCTGAGGGCTAACAACCACCTACCCTAATTTGTTGGTTTTTTGGAGAAACGAAAAGAAATTATAAAAATTTGCTTTTAAAGTACTATTCTTTTTTTGGTGAAAATGTTGAGACTCGGCTTTTTGAACCGAGAAGTTAGAAATATCGTGCAGCATTTTGGTTTGGTTGTGTTAGGTTAGGTTAGGTTAGGTATAGTTAAGATTAGTTTAGTTTCTCATCTAGGTAACATAGCTCTCTTAAAAAGTTGTTGTAATCAATGACAGTAAGATAACTCTTACGAAGTTCATCTTTAAAAAACGATTTCGAGAATGCTTAGTTTGTTTGAGGGAATATCGCTAGATTTAAGACCAGTACAGTGAACAGATTCAAACTGATTCCTTGAAAGTTTATCATTTATTACTTCGACTTTTGTTCCTACTGTGTAGCCACCGTCGTCCTTAGCAAGAATTATACCTATTATATTACGAGGATCACCTTTACTACGATCAAATTGAGATACTGTAACTACTACATTATAACCAACGTCAACCGCTGGCAACGTTTTTTACTTCGCGTCAACATTTTTTCTGCTTGTAGCACAATGTCCTCATGAGCTTTTTTGCCGTGCGAGTACAGCAGGGTGTACACTGTACAGCAGCATCGTCTTGTGATACGTCTTAAGGTGATACTTGCAGCACGGCTGTTTCATGCGCAGGCGAGTGGTCTGGCTGTAGCGGTGGTAGTGCGGGTGTTTCAGCAACATTGTCTTGTAATACTTGCTGCACGGCTGGTTCATGCGCAGGCGAGTGGTCTAGCTCCAGCGGTGATGGTACAGATGTTTCAGCAGCATTTTCTTGTGCTGGCAATGTTTAGGCGTTGCAAATGGGCAACTTACTGCCCGTTACATGAAATGGGCATTTATATTGCCCAGTTCGTGAAATGGGCGGAATTTTGCTTGCCCATTTTGTAGAATTGTATAAGATTTTAAAGGTCATACACGTGATTGCCCATTTCACGAACTGGGCACTATAAATGCCCATTTCATGTAATGGTCAGCAAGTTGCCCAGTTCATGAATTGGGCAATTACACAAACGGGGCGTAATATACAGGGTGAGTCAAAAGTAGCGCCCGATTTCTGTTTTTTCGGCTGTCAGATTGTGCATCGATCACGAGGGAGGGCACTTTGAAAATTGCAAGTAAAACAGCTTGGTACAGTTCCGTAATAATTTTCCCCCGAAAAATTGTTAGATAAACATGTCATTCATTTATTTCTACCTTCTTGTACACTGTAATACAAATGGCAAACAAACAATCAACTGACAGAAATCGGGCGCTACTTCTGACTCACCCTGTATATATAATATATATATATGATGTTTATAAAGTCCCTATCTATTTCAGTGAAAACGTAGCAAAAGGGGTAAAATTCAATAACAATATAATAGAAGGCATACATTTAATGAATACTTAAGCATATGATTCCACATGAGCATCATCAGTATCTCTTCAGAGTTCGAATCTGTCAGCAGCATTGCGGAACACATTTTGGAGCATGAAAGGGGTTATTTTTATAACTACTGTTACGATACGAGCTCGTAAATCTTGCAGATCTGTAACCCTCGTTTGATAGACGTTTGATTTGATAAAGCCCCATGCAAAGAAATCCGACGGCTTTAGGTCAGGAGATCGAGCCGCCCAGGGCCTGTTGCCTCCACGTCCAATCCACCGATTTGGAAATCGTTCATTTAGGTACTCCCGAATAATGTTTGCATAATGACAAGGTGACCCATCTTGTTGAAAGACGACGGTGTTTAAAATACCATGTGAATGGAGCTGGGGTTCCAGGAATTGCTGAAGCCTTTTCCAGGCTTGTGAAATGTTCTTTGAAACCTCTCTCTAATTTCTTTGCATTTCTTTCCTTTAATCCGAAGTGTCACCACCATCACACGTTCTTGTACATTCATTTTCATAGGGTTCTGCAACAAAAATAAATAAAAACCGTTAATTCAACGAAATAGATAGGGACTTTATAAACACCCTGTGTGTATATATATAACGGTATCCATAAACATTATGTCTGTGGTGGTATCACGCTTATCTTGTGTCTGATACATTATCTAAAATATAATTAGCTTTAAGAATTTCTTTGGAACTTAAAAAAAACTTTATCAGATTGTCTCACAGCCTAGGTGAAGCCTTGGCCGAATACATAAGCTAATGTGAACGTTCAGTGATAATCCTTTATAGAGAAGTCATTAAAACAAGTGACATCGAATGCAGTAAAAATGCAATAGGTTAGGTTAGGTTCGTAAAGTGGGGTAAATCTTCTGCCCGGGTTAGTTGTACAGGGTGTCCACAATGTCTTGTCACCCCAGTAAAATACTAACTGATTTTCGTTTTTCTTTCAGACCCATTTGAAATGCGACAGCAGCAACGATACGACTGAACAGCACATATTGGCTATTACCTGGATGCATGGGCGACCACGTAATGGCCAAACAATTGAAAATATTCGTGCAGACTTCCAGGACCGATTGAATCGTGCAGCTCCTTTTTCGAACGACTATTTTCAATGTTTTTTTCCATTACGTGGTCGCTCATGGACCCTGGTATTAGCCAATATACGTTGTTCAATCGTATAGTGGCTACTATCACACATTTCAAATGGGTCTAAAATAAAAACGAAAATCAGTAATTTAGTGGGGTGATAAGACATTGTGGACACCCTGTACGCTAGGTTAAGTTAGTACAGCCATATATATATACAGTATATATATATATATATATATATATATATATATATATATATATACACACACACACACACACACACACACACACAGGGTGTCTCAGAAGTCTGGACTCACAAGCAGAATCCACTTTTTACTTTTATTTTAACAACTGTTCAACTTGCATACACACATCAATTTGTGCACGTAAGCTTCTCTGAATTAAATTAATAAATAAAATTAATAAATAACCCTAATGGCTTATGAGTCCAAACTTCTGAGACGCCATATATATATATATATATATATATATATATATTATATATATATTATATATATATGAACAGAAGGATCAACACAACGGCAAACATTTTCATTTATTTGTACTTCAGACGTTTCGACAAATCTTTTGTCATCATCAGTGAATTAAGTCTTAAAACCTTAAAACAAAAGTAAAAAGTGAAAAGTGAAAATTACATCAATACAATATTAAAACCATTAAAATTAAAACCTTAAAGCAAAATGAAAATTGCATCAATACAAAATTAAAATCATTTAAATTTCATCACTATAAAAACTAAAATTAAATTACCTCAATAGGTAAATACACAATGTTTACATCCACCTCCATACTTGGCAAAGTCTAAGAGAACACTGGATGGTCAGAGGATTAGAAAGGGTATGTCTGTGAGAATCGGTTGGTTAGTTAAAAGAGTTGTAATTTGTAGGATGAGCTATTATTATTAAGGGAGGGTTTGTTTCTATAGATGTACAAAGATTCTAAAATTCGGAGTTCTGTAAGGTTATTGGATCTAGTTAAAATTTCAAACTGAGTTTTGAGAAGGGGATGGTCGTTTTCATTACTATGGTTTCTAATTGCGGATTGTGGAGGGCTACTGAGGGGACGGTTGGTACGGACTGACAAGCCCAAATGTTGAGAAAGGCGCACCTCCAGTTGGAGTTGAGTGCTGCCAATATACGTAGCCTTACAGCTGTCGCACGTGTATTTGTAAACAACATTGGGGCATACAGTTTTGGGGAATTCATCTTTGAACTTTAAAAAATTTGATAATTTAAGTGGGTTGACGAAGGCGAATCTAAAATTTATTTGGGGATAATTAGACTTGAGCAGTTTGGACAATTCACCTCGAATACGCAATGATAAATAACCATAAAAAGGTAATTTAATATATCTAGTTTCTTTTTGTACTGTAGTTATGGGGAGTTTAGTATCAAAAGTGTTATTTAAAAATTTCTTTAATTGGTTATCGAATAGATGAGAAGGGTAGTAATTGTTAATAAAGTACTGTTTTAAAAAATTAAATTCTTCGTTTAACGAAAAGTAATCCGAACAAATACGGTAACTTCTTGTTAATAATGTTACTATAGCACTAATCTTATATTTATAAAACATACAACTTAAATAATTGGTTCCCAAGCCAGTAAAAGTTTGTTTTCGAAATAGTGAAGTATGGAACTTATTATGAGCCCGTTTAACTAAAACATCCAGGAAAGGTAAACTATTATTTGTTTCGTTTTCACACGTGTACTTAATATTACTATGTTGTTTATTAAGATAATCAAGAAAACGTTTTACGTGTGAAGGATGGTTAAATATTAAGAAAGTGTCATCCACGTATCTTCTGTAATATATGGGTTTAAAACTACTAGGACAACTTTTCAACCAAATTTCTTCGTAATGGCAAAGAAATGCATTTGCTAGTGGTGGGCTTAACGGGGAACCCATAGCTACCCCATCAATTTGGCTGTAAAGGTTGCTATTAAATAAGAAAAGATTATCAAAACACACTATTTCGAGAAGGTTTTTAAATTGAGTCTGAGTGAGGCCATTAATAAGAGTATTATCAGTAGTGAATAACTTATAATTTTAAACCCCATAAGGTGTTTTCTCCCCTCTTTAATAAGCAAGATTTTAAAATTCTTAATAATTTGAAAAAGGATAACTCTGTCATCATTACAAAACCGGATAAGGGTAAAGGAGTAGTGCTGATTGATTCAACAGTTTACATAAATAGAATGGAGACAATTTTGTCGGATACGTCTAAATTTAAAAGGGTAAAAGAGAATGTTCTGTCTAAATTACTAAAACTCGAAGATAAACTTAATAGGTGTTTGCGTAAATTAAAAAATAGTAATATTATTGCTGACAATACATACAAATTTTTATTTGCTTCTGGTTCTAATCCAGGAATTCTATATGGTTTACCTAAAGTCCATAAGCCAAATTTCCCACTAAGACCTATTCTTTCGGAATGTGGTACATTCAATTATAATTTACCAAATTCTTCGTCCCCTTGCTTTCAAAACTCACCTTTAATGATTATTCTATTAACAACTCATTTGATTTTGCTAAAGAGATAAAAGAGATCAATCATGCCGATTCTCTTACTATGGCCAGTTTTGATGTCTCGTCATTGTTTACTAATGTCCCGTTAAAAGAAACATTAAATATCATACTAAATAAGTTATTCACTACTGATAATATTCTTATTAATGGCCTCACTCAGACTCAATTTAAAAACCTTCTCGAAATAGTGTGTTTTGATAATCTTTTCTTATTTAATAGCAACCTTTACAGCCAAATTGATGGGGTAGCTATGGGTTCCCCGTTAAGCCCACCACTAGCAAATGCATTTCTTTGCCATTACGAAGAAATTTGGTTGAAAAGTTGTCCTAGTAGTTTTAAACCCATATATTACAGAAGATACGTGGATGACACTTTCTTAATATTTAACCATCCTTCACACGTAAAACGTTTTCTTGATTATCTTAATAAACAACATAGTAATATTAAGTACACGTGTGAAAACGAAACAAATAATAGTTTACCTTTCCTGGATGTTTTAGTTAAACGGGCTCATAATAAGTTCCATACTTCACTATTTCGAAAACAAACTTTTACTGGCTTGGGAACCAATTATTTAAGTTGTATGTTTTATAAATATAAGATTAGTGCTATAGTAACATTATTAACAAGAAGTTACCGTATTTGTTCGGATTACTTTTCGTTAAACGAAGAATTTAATTTTTTAAAACAGTACTTTATTAACAATTACTACCCTTCTCATCTATTCGATAACCAATTAAAGAAATTTTTAAATAACACTTTTGATACTAAACTCCCCATAACTACAGTACAAAAAGAAACTAGATATATTAAATTACCTTTTTATGGTTATTTATCATTGCGTATTCGAGGTGAATTGTCCAAACTGCTCAAGTCTAATTATCCCCAAATAAATTTAGATTCGCCTTCGTCAACCCACTTAAATTATCAAATTTTTTAAAGTTCAAAGATGAATTCCCCAAAACTGTATGCCCCAATGTTGTTTACAAATACACGTGCGACAGCTGTAAGGCTACGTATATTGGCAGCACTCAACTCCAACTGGAGGTGCGCCTTTCTCAACATTTGGGCTTGTCAGTCCGTACCAACCGTCCCCTCAGTAGCCCTCCACAATCCGCAATTAGAAACCATAGTAATGAAAACGACCATCCCCTTCTCAAAACTCAGTTTGAAATTTTAACTAGATCCAATAACCTTACAGAACTCCGAATTTTAGAATCTTTGTACATCTATAGAAACAAACCCTCCCTTAATAATAATAGCTCATCCTACAAATTACAACTCTTTTAACTAACCAACCGATTCTCACAGACATACCCTTTCTAATCCTCTGACCATCCAGTGTTCTCTTAGACTTTGCCAAGTATGGAGGTGGATGTAAACATTGTGTATTTACCTATTGAGGTAATTTAATTTTAGTTTTTATAGTGATGAAATTTAAATGATTTTAATTTTGTATTGATGCAATTTTCATTTTGCTTTAAGGTTTTAATTTTAATGGTTTTAATATTGTATTGATGTAATTTTCACTTTTCACTTTTTACTTTTGTTTAAGGTTTTAAGACTTAATTCACTGATGATGACAAAAGATTTGTCGAAACGTCTGAAGTACAAATAAATGAAAATGTTTGCCGTTGTGTTGATCCTTCTGTTCATCTGTAAGCTCCGTTTCCCTAAGGAAAAGTCAATAGCTTTGATATATATATATATATATATATATATATATATATATACATATATATAGAGAGAGAGAGAGAGAGAGAGAGAGAGAGAGAGAGAGAGAGAGAGAGAGAGAGAGAGAGTGTCCCATAAGTCCGGCATCATAGGAGAAATTCATATTTTTCTATTTCTACAAACCATAATTCATATTTTTCTTATGCTCGGGATGCCAATTTCCCGTCCACCATTCTGTTCAGTGACGAGGCTGTTTTTTATGGAAATGGTAAGGTAAATCGACAGAACACCCGCTACTGGTCTCAAAACAACCCTCACTGGTATACCTCTTCAAAGGAACACGGTGCATCTCGGGTGATGGTATGGTGTGGCATTTGGAAGGATCGCATCATAGGCCCCCTCTTTTTCGATGAACATGTCACTGGAGGCACCTACCTACGTATGCTCAAGGAAGAAGCATTTCCCAGTGTCTTGAACGAAGAAGGAAACTTCCCAACACAGCAAGACGGCGCTCCTGCACATTACAGCAACCAAGTAAGGGAATACCTGTACCAACAATTCCCTGGTCATTGGATAGGACGTCGAGGGCCTGTGGAATGGCTAGCTAGAAGCCCGGATCTCACATCACTAGATTTTTATCTCTGGGGCCACTTGAAAGCGCTGGTATACGCAGAGAAAATTAGGAGTGTTGAACATTTGCCGCAGCGCATTATTGGGGCATGTAACACCATTACTCCTGACATCATTCACCGTGTGCTTGCTGACTGCGTATCACGTCTGAATTTGTGTATTGAAAACAATGGTGGACATATTGAGCACGTTCTGTAAATAAAAGCTTTTGTTTTGCCTTTTTTTTATTTTTCCTATGATGCCGGACTTATGGGACACCCTGTATATATATATATATATATATATATATATATATGGCTGTACTAACTTAATCTAGCGTACAGGGTGTCCACAATGTCTTATCACCCCACTAAATTACTGATATTCGTTTTTATTTTAGACCCATTTGAAATGTGTGATAGTAGCCACTATACGATTGAACAACGCATATTGGCTAATACCAGGGTCCATGAGCGACCACGTAATGGAAAAAACATTGAAAATAGTCGTTCGAAAAAGGAGCTGCACGATTCAAACGATCCTGGAAGTCTGCACGAATATTTTCAATTGTTTGGCCATTATGTGGTCGCCCATGCATCCAGGTACTAACCAATATGTGTTGTTCAGTCGTATCGTTGCTGCTGTCGCATTTCAAATGGGTCTGAAAGAAAAACGAAACAGTTAATATTTTACTGGGGTGACAAGACATTGTGGACACCCTGTACATCTAACCCGGGCAGAAGATTTACCCTCACTTTACGAACCTAACCTAACCTAACCTTTTGCATTTTTACTGCATTCGATGTCACTTGTTTTAATGACTTGTCTATAAAGGATTGTCACTCAACGTTCACATTAGCTTATGTCTTCGGCCAAGACTTCACCTAGGCTGTGAGACAATCTGATAAAGTTTTTTTTAAGTTCCAAAGAAATTCTTAAAGCTAATTATATTTTAGATAATGTATCAGACACAAGATAAGCGTGATACCACCACAGACATAATGTTTATGGATACCGTTATATATATATATATGTACAGGGTGTTTATAAACTCCCTATCTATTTCGTTGAATTAACGGTTTTTATTTATTTTTGTTGCAGAACCCTATGAAAATGAATGTACAAGAACGTGTGATGGTGGTGACACTTCGGATTAAAGGAAAGAAATGCAAAGAAATTAGAGAGGTTTGAAAGAACATTTCACGAGCCTGGACATGCTTCAGCAATTCCTGAAACCCCAGCTCCATTCAGATGGTATTTTAAACACCGTCGTCTTTCAACAAGATGGGCCACCTTGTAATTACGCAAACATTATTTGGGAGTACCTAAATGAACGATTTCCAAATCGGTGGATCGGACGTGGAGGCAACAGGCCCTGGGCGGCTCGATCTCCTGACCTAATAACGCCTTCGGATTTCTTTGCATGGGGCTTTATCAAATCAAACGTCTATCAAACGAGGGTTACAGATCTGCAAGATTTACGTGCTCGTATCGTAACAGTAATTATAAAAATAACCCCTTTCATGCTCCAAAATGTGTTCCGCAATGCTGCTGACAGATTCGAACTCTGAAGAGATACTGATGATGCTCATGTAGAATCATATGCTTCAGTATTCATTAAATGTATGCCTTCTATTATATTGTTATTGAATTTTACCCCTTTTGCTACGTTTTCACTGAAATAGATAGGGACTTTATAAACACCCTGTATATATATATATATAATATATATATATATATATATATATATATATATATATATATATATATAACTAATTTCACGCTGACAGAACTTCAATGTCAAATGCTTTTTTTATCTTAGAAGCTGATGGAAGAAAGCCTGGTCTTGATATTGCGGGGGTTTTTAATCATAAAGTTATCATCTAATAGCTAAAAATAATCCGCTTTTTCTTTTCGCAAATGGATTTCAAATTTTTTGATTATATTTCTCAAGAGATAAAAATAGTTTAGCTCAATGAAGCTTATAAATAAGCTTAATTAGGCTAAGCTTTCCTTTATCCATTCTTTCAAAAAGTAAAATCTATGTTGATAAAACTGCATAATATATATACGAGGGTAATTCAATAAGTATCCGCACTTTTTATTTTCACATCTGATAGATTATAAACACATCACTTCTCAACATAGTCTCCCTGTTTCTCAATACACTTAGTCCAGCGATCTACAAGCTTCCTAATGCCATCAAAAAAGAATGTTTTTGGCTGTGTGCGTAGCCAGTCATGCACCGCCTCCTTCAGGTCATCATCGCCTTGGAATCGCTGACCTCTCAAAGCGTCTTTTAGTGGTTCAAACAGGTAAAAATCCGAAGGTGCCAGGTCTGGACTGTAGGCTGGATGGTCGAGAACTTCAAATTTAAGTTCTTGAAGGCATTTTCTAGTCTGTGCAGCGGTATGAGGGCGCGCATTGTCGTGTAACAGAATAACACCTTCCGACAGTCTCCCTCTCGGTTTTGTGCGAATTGCTTGCTTTAACTCATTGCGAAGCATGTCAGAATACGATGCACTTGTTACTGTAGTTCCACGCCCTAGATAATATTCAAGGATAGGGCCTCGTGTATCCCACAACAGTGTTGGCATAAGTTTACCTGCTGACGGCTGCGCTTTGAACTTCCTTGCAACGGGAGACGTTGGATGCTTCCATTGCATGCTCTGTCGTTTGCTTTCTGTTTCATAGTGATGGATCCAGGTATGGATGTCTGCTCTCGTCTTTTGGCGCGGTATCATAATGAAGGGGAAAACTTTTTGGAGCGCATTATCACTGGAGATGAAACCTGGATCCATCACTATGAAGCAGAAAGCAAACGACAGAGCATACAATGGAAGCATCCAACATCTCCTGTTGCAAGGAAGTTCAAAGCGCAGCCGTCAGCAGGTAAAGTTATGCTAACACTGTTTTGGGAAACACGAGGCCCTATCCTTGAACATTATCTGGAGCGTAGAACTACAGTGCATCGTATTCTGACATGCTTCGCAATGAGTTAAAGCAAGCAATTCGCACAAAACCGAGAGGGAGATTGTCGGAAAGTGTTATTCTGTTACACGACAATGCGCGCCCTCATACCGCTGCACAGATTAGAAAATGCCTTCAAGAACTTAAATTTGAAGTTCTCGGCCATCCAGCCTACAGTCCAGACCTGGCACCTTCGGATTTTTACCTGTTTGGACCACTAAAAGACTCTTTGAGATGTCAGCGATTCCAAGGCGATGATGACTTGAAGGAGGCGGTGCATGACTGGCTACGCACACAGCCAAAAACATTCTTTTTTGATGGCATTAGGAAGCTTGTAGATCGCTGGACTAAGTGTATTGAGAAACAGGGAGACTATGTTGAGAAGTGATGTGTTATAATCTAACATGTGAAAATAAAATTGTAAAAATAAAAAGTGCAGATACTTATTCAATTACCATCGTGTGTGTGTGTATATATATATATATATATATATATATATATATATATATATATATATATACATACATACATTATAACTGCAAACACGCAGTATAATTAACGTAAAGAACGACGCTTTGTATAGGAGAATTAGCCGCGCAAGATGAGAGCGAAAGAACGAAACAAATGAAAAAATGAGGTACCCACCCAGGAATCGAACCCGGGATCTTCCGATTGCCGGTCAGATATGATAACCACTACACCACAGGCCTCACCCAAACAAATGTCGTAATTCCTCTACATACGCGCAGAAACCAATGCCCCAAAGGGGCACCTCCCGCATGCCGTAACATATATACACATTATAACTGCAAACACGCAGTATAATTAACGTAAAGAACGACGCTTTGTATAGGAGAATTATCCGCGCAAGATAAGAACGAAACAAATGAAAAAATGAGGTACCCACCCGGGAATCGAACCCGGGATCTTCCGATTGCCGGTCAGATATGATAACCACTACACCACAGGCCTCACCCAAACAAATGTCGTAATTCCTCTACATACGCGCAGAAACCAATGCCCCAAAGGGGCACCTCCCGGATGCCGTAACATATATACATTATAACTGTATATATGTTACGGCATGCGGGAGGTGCCCCTTTGGGGCATTGGTTTCTGCGCGTATGTAGAGGAATTACGACATTTGTTTGGGTGAGGCCTGTGGTGTAGTAGTTATCATATCTGACCGGCAATCGGAAGATCCCGGGTTCGATTCCCGGGGGGTACCTCATTTTTTCATTTGTTTCGTTCTTTCGCTGTCATCTTGCGCGGTAATTCTCCTATACAAAGCGTCGTTCTTTACGATTATATATATATATATATAATATATATATATATATATAATATATATATATATATATATATATTAGGGTGGCCCTTAGTTGTATGTGATTTTCTAAATGAAATATTTTCATCTCCCAACCTCCAAAGTTGTTCTAATCCATGTAAAAATGCTCTGTGTAAATTTTCAGCTCAATCAGACAATATTAAGATGGCCCCCAAAGGCCCTAAAGTTTCAGATTTTAACAATATTGATATTTTTTCATATAAAACCGTTTTTATCTTCTTTACAGTGTTTTATTCGAAAGAAATATAGAATATGATCGAAAGAGAATTCAATTTACAATAAATTTTGTTATAACCATTATTTACTTAAAACCAAAATTGGACGAGATATTCACGGAAATTGAAAAGTATCATAAGTGCGTAAAAAACCGCTTCTGGAAGGTTCTAGAAAGTTCTGCGCCTGCGGCCTATATAAGCGGCGTAATTATTTGTTGTAAATAAAATTCACTTTCGATTATGCTTTGTGATTATTTTCCCAAACAAATTTTACAAATGAATTATAAAGGTTTTATATTAGAAATACCAATTATCGGTGAATTTTGAAACTTTAGGGCCTTTGGGGGCCACCTTAATATAGCCCAATTGAGCTGAAATTTTGCACAGAGCAATTTTTATATATTGGAAGAAGATTAGGGGTTGGGAGCAAGTAATTTCAAAAACTGAAAAATAGGGGCCACCCTAATATATATATATATATATATATATATATATATATATATATATATATATAATATATATATATTATCTGAATTAATATGGTATTATTATATTAAAAAATTTCACTGGTCGGGAAATAAAATTTATATGGTTTAAAACGATCACCAAGTACGTTCATCTAAGATCAGTTTCCGAGGTCCTATACATTTTTAAAATTTTATTTGCAGCTATATTTTTCTTAATCGGCTCAAGATTAGTATCCGGATTTAGATATTTAAATCGGATTTAGATGAGGAGCTCAGTTTCATCCCTATAGCCTATTTTCATAAGTGTTCCAACGTGAAAATTTGAGATAATTTAATCCGTTTGCTTAGTCCTCATCAATTTACAGATTTTTACATTACTTTTGTGTACAGCTGCGGAAAAATATTCGTCGAAAGAAATAAGATTTTTAAATAATCCATTAATTAGTTATAAGTAATTTTATTTTGGGTGGGGAGGGGTGTTTTTGAGGTTTTAATATTTTTGTCGGAAGGAATGTAACATCAAAATTTAAAAAAATTATAAATTAATAATTTTAGGAGCCATATTTTACGGTGAACCTTTCCGGCAACTTTACATTTTTATCAAAAAAACCTTAATTATTTTATCTCAATAACCGAAGCTACAATATTGCATTATATGCTCTGAATCTCTCTACATCAAATTAGATTAACGATATACTCATATATATATATATATATATGAAAAGTTAAAAACATAACACAATTTAAAAACATAAATGCACTTTCCGCAAAAATGGCCAGAGAAACTAATTACAGCATTTCCTCTTATGAAGGTCAGTGGCCAGCCAATTAATCTCTGGAAACAGCGTCATGGCGGAAACCTTCGATAATGTTACCATTTACTTCAGCGACATAGTTGGTTTCACATCGTTGTCGGCTCAGTCTACGCCAATGCAGGTATGTTTTTTTATGTTATTTCAAGTATTGTATTAGTTCTGGCATTATTTTGTATTGTATAAAAAGTAATTTATGCATATATACTATGTGTACTACAGAAACGCGGGAGTACATAGTACCTAATTAAATGAAAAGAAATACGTCTCTGAACACCAACCACGAGATGGCGCTGTAGCACAAATTTCATGGTAAACTTAAATTTGAATAATTTGAGGAAAGGAGCTTATTTAACAAAAATATAATAAAAAGGAAAGTAATTTATATTTTAAAGGAAGGAAAATGAGCTCACAGTTGTTAAACAATATAGTATTATGAACTTTTCATTTTTGTTTTAATTTTTTTCTTTTTTTACATGATTTTTAAAAGTCAAGTTAATGAACGAAAGAAGTTTTTTGTTTCGTGTGCATTTAAGGAGATTATAATAAAAGTATATTTTTTTGTATTTCTTTTGTCTAAGGTTTTATATATATATATATATATATATATATATATATATATATATATATATATATATATATATATATATATATATATATATATATATAATATATATATACGAAATAATAATAATACATACGAATACTTTAAAATACTTTAAAAGCTGTATTCGAATGGATTCGAAGACGAATACCCATGCCTGATATATATATATATATATATATATATATATATATATATATATATATATATATATATATATATAGGTGGGCCGTAAGTTTCCATACATAGGAAAATAAACATTTTTTTATGGACAACCATTTTTATTTATATAATATGCTCTACATGGTTGCCATTGTTTTGAAAACACATTTCAATACGTGTTCCCCACTGTTGATGAACACGCATTAGCACAGTTGACGTTATGCTTGTAATGGCGTTGGTGATACGTTCCTTTAGATGATTTATGTCTCGTATCTTTTCCTGATACACCATGGCCTTCAAGTGCCCCCAAAGATAGAAATCAAGGGGGGTGAGATCTGGGGATCTGAGAGGCCACTCCACAGGACCACGCCGACCAATCCAAGCATCCGGAAACTGCTGATCCAAATACCGACGCACGTATTTAAATTTTCCTATGTATGGAAACTTACGGCCCACCCTGTATATATATATATATATATATATATATATATATACAGTATATATATGAGAGAGAGAGAGAGAGAGAGAGAGAGAGAGAGAGAGAGAGAGAGAAGAGAGGAGAGAGAGAGAGAGAATTGCGCTTATAAGATAGATTAATGTATATAAAGTCACGTATATCGTAATGAATGCAAAATGATGAAATAAGTATGGGTCTCTTCATTTATAATTATTCTTTAAATAGATTTTAAGGCAAACGGTATTATTATCTTACGTAACATATAATATATTACACATATTTGTATTTAGTGACACTGCAAAATTATTGATGTGTTTAATCACTTGCAGAAGCTCCTCATGTTTTTGACTGCTGGAAATCGCCTTCTTTAGGCCTTAGTCAACGTTTGGCATCTGGTAACTAATATGTCTGACCATTCCTCTAAACAATATTGTTTCGGTTCTTTCAAGTTTGGAGGATTTTGCTTGTGGACATCGTTTTTGAGGTCTCGCCAGAGATGTTCTATTGGAGTGAAATCGGGGCTTCACGTAGGCTAGTCCAAAATATTTATGTTGCAACTATTGTTGTCAGTAGATTTGTATGTAACCTTAAAGACATTATCATGTTGGAAGACCCACCGTCAACCAAAACGAAGCTTCCTTATAGAGGGCCCCAGGTTGTCCTTGAGAATTTGTTGGTATTTCGCGAAATCCATATTGCCATCGATTCGTACAAGATTCCCAATGAAGTCTTCATTTTTTAGTCATATATAGCGTTGATCCTCTTTCCTAAAAAGATCTTTCTTTTTCTCATCGGTCCATAATACCCGGTCTCACTAATATTGTGGATCATTAAAATGGGTCTTGGTGCCAAAACTGATCAGATTTGTCTTTCATCTGCAATGACCACTCGTATCGTTTCCTCTTACTAAGGTCAGAAAGCAATGGCCTCCCTCTACCTGCACGTCTCTGTTACCCATTTCTATGTAGGATAGTCTATGCAGAATGCTCTCTGAGCTAATAAGAGTAGTCCTTGCAGATGAAAGACAAGTCTGATCAGTTTTTGCACTCATTTCTCTTCTCGGATGAATCAACATTCCAGCAGTTTATTTCAGGAGTTCGGATCTGGGTGTGGAGAACCTATGGCAATAAGTTCAATCGCAAATCGGTGCAATTCAATGCGAAATTCAGTGATTGTGCTGTTATGGTGTTCGCAGGCATTTGACACTCTAAAAGCTGGTACTATGTTCGTAGAGGAATGTCTTAATTCACAAGGTTACATATTCATCTTAGATAAGAAACTCCTGTCTGTTTCGGGATGGAAATTTCAACTGGTGGAGAGTATAATGCCACATATCCATTCTGTTGCTTCAAGGGGGTGTCTGTTTTATTCTGGCAGGACACTGTATAATGCAGGAGTTAACGAAATGGGTTGATTAGTTGGCCTGAGCGCTGTGCCAGTTTCTACCCCTCTTGAATGATTAATATATGTATATATTAGTGAACGCTTCACTCATACTTAGCCACATCAGGTATCCACCGTATGCTTATATACTTATACTGTATATATATGTACTGTGCGTATTTTCCATACCCACCATACATCATACCATATCAATTCTCAAAAATATCCTCTCTCCGAGAGATTTCGAGCGAGTAACAGCTCAAAACACACCTACTCAAACCATATCTACTGTAAAAAACATTACAGGTATATAATTCAGTATAAGTTCATCAGTAGCTTTCTTTTCTGTTTTTACAGGTTGTAGAGTTACTCAACGATTTGTACTCCACCTTTGATTATATTATCGAAAACTTCAATGTATACAAAGTAAGTATCGGGTGATTTATAAACATGTGACGCTTTAAAAGGTTTGTATTTTCTTATTAACTGAAATAAAAGCATAAAGTTTTTACTATTCGAAAGTGTGCCAACGTCTCTACTAGAATGGTACGCAGTGTCCGTAATAGTTTATGTAATAGAATTAACACATCCGAACACCTTAACGACCTGCAGTTTGAATACTAACTGAATAAGAAATACTCGCAAGTCGGGGCTGCACTTTGTTTCACCCTGTAATATTTATTTTCATAAATTTAAGAATAACTGCATTGAATCGTTAGATTATACTGCAGTGCACGCTTAAAAACTACAGGGTTATTCTAATCCAAACTGGCATCAAATAATTGAAATTACTGCAGTAGTACATTACTTCAGTAGTTTTGAAAATAAGGTGGTTTTCCGACTCTCCATATCCAAAAAAATCACCAAAGGGAAGTAGTAATTTTAACCGTTTCCTAGATCAAAGTTTATTTAACAAAATATTGAGTTAAATTAACTCAAGAGTTTTTAGTGTGTATAGATTGTGTTATTGTGTTCAGGTAATTGCGTTAAGCTATCAATCGCGTTATTTTTTAACTGTCATACAAGATTTTTCAGTTTTAAATAAATATTACAATATTTTTCTGTAATACTTTTATTTATTTGATGTTCTGATAATATTCTGATAGTTTTTCTGATAATTTGATAATTTTCCGATAATTTTTCTGATAATTTGATAATTTTCCGATAATTTTTCTGATAATTTGATAATTTTCCGATAGTTTTTCTGGTAATTTGATAATTTTTTTTAATAGTTTTTCTGATAATTTTCGGATAGTTTTCTGATAATCCGATAATATGGCATGTATTTGTTTTTGCACCCAGGTGGAAACTATCGGGGACGCTTACATGGTGGTATCAGGCCTGCCGGACCGCAATGGTAATTTACATGCCCGGGAAATCGCTCGGATGTCTCTGCGGTTACTGGACACAGTCCGTAATTTCGTTATCCGGCATCGACCGGACGACAAGCTGCATTTGAGGATCGGAATGCATACCGGGCCGTGCGTCGCCGGTATAGTCGGTGTGAAAATGCCCCGGTATTGCTTGTTTGGAGACACCGTCAACACCGCATCGAGAATGGAGAGCAACGGATTGCGTCAGTATTAAAATTCAAAATTGAACTTTCTCCAATTGTATTTACATCATTTATTCGCCAGAGTAGCTAAACCATAGAGTGCCGGACTCTTACTCTGAAGGTCCCGGGTTCGAGTCTGGGTTCGGACTTCAGATTTCACCGATGAAGGCGCTTCTCTGGGTATTCCTTGGTGGGATAGTACTTTGGACCCCTGGTAAAGCTGTAGGTCCCCTTCATCACATGTCCTTAAATGTTACGAAGGAGGTTAAACGACACCTTAACTATTATTATTATTATTGCAGTACAGTATACTATAATATACAGGGTGCCAATAAATTTACAAATTCAATTGAAATTTAATTGAAATTGTAAAAATAATTTATAGACACCCTGTATTATATATTCGTATTATACGTTAGGGCAAAGTATTCCCTCAGTCCAGTGAAAACAGCGTTTCCTTCAGGATAAAATTCAATCCCTTTACACTTGATGAAAACAAGCAAATTGACAAGTCTGAAAATTAGATTAATTTTCCCATAATAAATTTTGATCATCGAAAAAATAACATGAAAAACCCATTTAGAAATCATAAAAAAAGATACACAACACTCTTATCAAATTTATCTTCAATGGACTTGGTGCATTCGATTTTATAACACACACACACACACACACACACACATGTTAGACTTACTATACTTGTGAGGTCGGTTTCGTAATTAATTTAAGCCAATCTAACCTAGTTTAAATTAGATTAGGTTAGGTCTTAAAAATCACAAAATACCTCGCAAAAATTTTACGATAGAACTATTGAACTTGCAAGGTAGTGTGATTTATGCAATTTATATATTTAATAATTATATTTTAGTACTCCATTAATGGTGTGCTAGCTACTTACTATATACATGCACGAAAAGGTACAATTTCTGGAAAAAAGTTCGCCTACAAAAATAACATTTCTTAAAAGCTTAAAAAATTACTAATTGGTAACTTATCGTTTTCCTTTGGATATTTTATTCCATTTGGACAAATAAAAAATCAACTAATTAGTATTTTGTGTTTGTTTATAAATTTCGTTTGTTTAGGCGAACTTTTTCCCCGAAACTGTACCTCTTAAAGTATAGTAAAACGAACGCACGTACATACGTACAAATATGATGAAACCTTTTGCGTAGCTTGCCCGTCATTTAACAAATTAAAATTATAATTTTATAATTTTCATTTTATTCAAGTATTATAATTTGTGAAGATCACTTCCTTACCGTGACGAGACACTCCTTTTTTTCCTCTGGCTCTCTCTTGTTTTCGTGCACCCGGTAGCTTAGGCCGGCCACGCGCACGATCGCCTTGCGACTGACGACTCGGGTCGTGACGATTCGAGTCGCGCGTGATTTTACATTGACAGAATAGGATTCCCCAAAATCGCGTTGCGTCGCTGCAGTGCGCGGGGCTCCAATTCTGTCAATGTAGAATCACGCGCGATTCTAGTCGTCACGATCCAAGTCGTGAGTCGCGAGACGATTCTGTGTGCAGCCGGCCTCCGTAATTATTATAGCGGTTACGGTGGCGAACTCTGAGCGATGTGTCGATGGCTCGCTTCCGGCTTCTGGCATCGGGCGGAGTTGAGTTGGCCGCTTACTCCGTTTCTGCTCTGGCTTAGGTGACCCTCGGGGCACATTTTGGATGTTACCTTTTTACCTCTTTTATGTTTTCTTTTGAGAGAAAGAAAAATTCATGAATATTTGAAATGAAATTTTATTTCCGTCATTGACGAAGTTCGATTTTATGTTTTTCATTTCGGAATTGATTTTAAATTTTTAATCTGACATTTAACTTTTTTTTTTTAATCCTGTTTCAACTTTTTATTCTGTCATTTGAAGTTGGTTCGAGTTTTATTTTTGACTCATCGAATAGTTGACCTTTGACCTTTTGAATATTGACCTTTGTTTCTGTCGCTAATAATAATGATAATAATAATAATAATAATAATTATTAATAATAATTATTAATAATAATAACACTGGCCAACAAAATGAAACTTTTTTTCTCATCACAAACATGATCACACTTTTCTTAATGCATTTTTCGCGCTGATTCCGAATCTGGTTTTTTTTTTTTCTAGCACGTAGAGTTATATAGATACACTGGTTTTGATATTTTTAAGTTTTTAATATTGCTATAAGAAAATTTATGGATGTATAGATCACACTTAGGAATGCTAAACAACAAATACATCATATACTTTATTCAATGTACTTATAAATAAAGAATATATACATTATTTTATTAAAAGCGCTGTGAGTGTGATTTCCTTTTGTAAATTTGGCCTGGATTGTCACGATACAGCATCCAACAATGGTCCGCCATCATGCTTTCATTCCAATATCCTTGGTAGCGCTTCTCCATCATCTGAATATCTTGATGGAAGCGCTCTCCTTGCTCGTCACTCACTGCACCAAGGTTTTCAGGAAAGAAATCTAAGTGGGAATGCAGGAAGTGAATTTTTAACGACATTCGACATTCGACACTCCATTTCTTTGAAGGCATCAAGGAGGTTCTTGACTCCATCCTTATACGCAGGTGACTTGTTGCTTCCAGAAAGTTTTCACATATCCATTTGAACGCCAGCCAAGCCTTCAATTCCAGCGGACTTAGGACTTTCTCAAATTCAGTGTCATTCAAAACCTCCCTTATTTGTGGCCCAACAAAAATTCCTTCCTTCAATTTTGCTGCAGTAACCTTCGGAAATTTCCTTGAAAGGTATTGGAACCCTTCAGAATTGACTTTACC
Organism: Bathynomus jamesi; assembly: GCA_023014485.1. Taxonomy (NCBI): domain Eukaryota; kingdom Metazoa; phylum Arthropoda; class Malacostraca; order Isopoda; family Cirolanidae; genus Bathynomus; species Bathynomus jamesi. The sequence goes on from JAJOZX010004274.1 coordinate 367,796, forward strand.
CATTGCTTTAACAAAATTCTTCATTAAACCAAGTTTAATGTGAAGAGGTGGCAGATAGATCTTTTGGGATCCACTAAAGGGACAGACTGGACATTGTTTATCCCTGGGACATATGTATACCTAAGTGGCCAGTCACTTTTGGTGTAATGTTCTATAGTGGCGCGACTGTCCCACAGGCAAAGGAAACAACAAAATTTTGTGAATCCTGACTGCATACCCATAAGCATTCCTATAACTTTTAGATCTCCACAAACATTCCATTGATGACTGTCGTATTTGATTGCCTTCAGTAGTATATCCATATTGTCATATGTCTCTTTTAGATGGACGGAATGGGCAATGGGGATGGATGGCATTATATTACCATTATGCAAAAGAACTGCTTTCAGGGGTCATTCTTACATTGTCGAGGCATGTTGACTGACCTGAGCAAACTATAAATTCAAAAAAAATGTACACCAACTTGACACAACAAGTTCTTGGACTGGACTGATCTTTTGACACACAAAGCACGGCGTTGTTGCCTGAATCACAATGCTGCTAGACGTAAAAGCTCACACCTGAAATACATAAGATGTATAATTAAGATAATTGAAATAAATAAGATGAATAAACTAAAAAAAACACAATAAAATAAACACAATCAAATGTTGAAATATTAGTATTTTGCCTATTTAAAATGGTTAAATCTGTGTAGTTATATATATGCCTTCATCTTGAAAACTATACGTGCTAGAAAACATCTAAATGCAGTTTTGGAATCAGCGTGAAAACTGCTATCCAGCCACCACAAATTTTACTCTGATGAAAAATCTTTGTTGACCAGTGTAATGATGGCATAACAGGCGCTTCATTCTTACGTTACAATACACATTTTTATATAATCTTTACCTTTCGCATATGCTAAATGCTCACAGCATCATCACGTACACCACAGCATCATATATATCAGTACAGCAGGGTTTCCCAAACTGTGGTCCGTGAACCCCCAGGAGTCCGCGGTGGTATCTCCAAACAGAATTCCAAATACAGGGTGTTTTGAAAGTCCGGAATTATAGGAAATATTTTTAATATACATATTTTTTCCTATGATTCCGGACTTTTGAAACACCCTGTATTACTACACTGCCAAAAATAATAATTTGTGTGATATTGTCAAGTAACGTAATAATTTATGTTTTTTAGTCTTTACTCTAAAAGTTCATTGTTGTGAAATACAAATAGCGAAAATTAGTGTACAAATATATTATTTATTTTTATTCTATATTAGAAAGTTAAACAAATTAGCGCTATGCAGAAGGACTGGGGGTCTGCGGAAGTTACCGGGGTTAGAAAGGGGGTCCGTGACCGCAAAGTACGTAATCACACGCACTACACCTTCACATACATCATCACATACCCAACATCATTGCATACTATACATCCACGCATCTCAAACTAGGGGTCGCGTAAATATTATTGGGGGTCGCAGAAACATTTGAAAATATTATTTTTTTCATAAATATACAGTGTTAGTACCTATTGCTTTTATGACATTGAGTGAAGGGTCGCGAAAAAATTTGTCTGATCGAAAGGGGTCGCAAGTGAAAAAAGTTTGAGAAGCCCTGCTATACATCACATACTGTACAGCTTTACACGCAATAACACTGTTCAACAAAGATTTTGTTCCTCTGATAGTGTTCGGTGTTCCTTACTGACTTTTTATTGCTGATTTCGAAAATAATAATAATGAAAATTTTCCATCACTCACAGTTATTTATATATATATATATATATATATATATATATATATATATATATATATATATATATATATATATATATAATCCCGCACGACCACTCCCGTTCCACTGTTTCTAGTTGTTGTACTCATTTGTTGGCAAACCACTGGTCTCCCCATTAAGGGCAATTCATCTAACTGCTATTTTAACCATTTTCAGTGCCACAGTACCATCTTCGGCCACAGTGCCTCCCGAAAAGTGTAGTTCTAATGCTGCTATTATACCTACATAGTTCTGTTTTTGAAACAAAATTCAAATTAAATTTGTTCAAAAATTGTGGGTGATGGAAACATTTCGTGTCCATATTCGTATTCTCTGTGCAAAAATCTACCAGAATCACCCTATTTTTCTTCAGAAACAGGAAAAAAGTTCTAATTTGTTGTCCACTGTAATTTATCACACGCGCATCATCATCTCGTGTCTCGCATCATCACATACTATACATCATCACATGCAGATCATCATCACATGCCCCACATCATATAATCATCATTTCCACTTTTGATCTTAATTTGCCTCTTGCTCTTTTGCAGCTCTCAAAATTCACGTATCGCCGACGACAAGCGAAATTTTATTAGAGCATTTTTCATCTTTTATCTTGGAGTTAAGAGGCGAAATTTGTATGAAGGTAATTATAAGAATAGGAGAAAGCTGAAGGGAGAAAAATTATATATATATATATATACTTCAATCTAGTTTCTATGTTAAAACAAGTTAACAAGTTTTTGATTAGTGTAATTCATTATCAGGGTAGCTGTCAATAATATTTGTATAAATATAAGTTTATAAAGACACCTTTGAGTACGGGGTAGAGTAGACAATAACTGAATCTAAGCATCATTTAAAGTGAAGTGTACTGGAGGCCATCTTGTTCTTGTTTTTTCTATATTACCTTATAATATAGGCCATGGAAACTCGTAAAAAAGCGTAGTTTTTCTTCAATTTTGAATATATTGTAGATTACTAATGAAATTATACTTCGTAGTAATTCGTTGTTCGGCACACGAGAAAAAGTCACTTTGAAGAGAAATTCACTGAAATTTCTCCCATTATAATTTCCATTAACGCTTTAGTAAGACTTCAAATTTTTTATGTTTATATTTGTAAGCGTTGGCATCGGTAATCGTTTTGATTCATTAATGCTTTAGAACTCGTTCGTCTGACATTATTCACGAAATATTAACCAGTATGAATACATACTAAAATTACACGACTACAAATCCTTCACATCTGATCCTTATTGTGTTGGGAATATCACACATTTTTGAAAGACAGAACAGAAACGAGATTAGAATTTTTTTTATCGGAATTTGTGTCCAGAAAATTTTTATTTGAATTTTACTGTCAACGAAATTTCTCATAGTTGTTTTGTAAATGTACAGGGTGTTCCATTTAAATAGAACCATAGGGAATAATTAATAATGTCTTCTTTTTCAGATTTGTGAGGGTAAACGTAATAAAGGTAATAATAAGGTATAAAGGTAAGCAAAAGGTAATAAAAGTACCAATATCCTTTCCAATCTTTATTACTCCCTATGGTTCCATTTAAATGGGAATAATAAAGATTGGAAAGGATATTGGTACCTTTATTACCTTTTATTTACCTTTATTACCTTACCTTTATTACGTTTCCCCTCACAAATCCGGAAAAAGAAACGTTATTAATTACTCCCTATGGTTCTAGTTAAACGAAACACCCTGTAGATTAGATTTACAGTAGGCAAGTTATATCAGGTTAAGCAAGCTAAGTCCAGTTAAATTAAATCAGGTTAGGTTAAACTGAATTAAGTTAGATCAAATTAGGTTAAGTTAGATTAGGTGAGTTTTTGTTTCCCGAGTTCAGGTAAAAACATTAAAATCAAATTTGTTTTGCATTCGATAACGATTTACTGAAATCTCAAGAATTTGTACCGTCGATGGAAAGTTTTAACACTTTTCGATTACGAATTTAGATACTGAAAAATGGTATTCGACTGTATTCGACTGTATTCGACTGTATTCGAAATCAAATTTAAAAACCAAATTATATACAGGTTAATTTTAAGGTGCAAGTTTCACCTTGGGTTAAATCTCTCAACATTGAGAATCATACGGGAGGAAAAGTTGTTTTTTAACTCTCGTAAATATGAAATTCCTACCCAAACATCATGATTACATCATGATTACATTATCATTACATGATTCCTACCCAAACATCATGATTACATCATGATTACATTATCATTACATGATTCCTATCCAAACATCATTCGGACCACGAATGGGAACGGTAATTACGCCAAGTGGGAAGCATTTCGGAAGATGATTCTTTGGTTTTTACCAAATCATAACCCTTCATAATCTTAATCACGATTACTTCCCATTCGCGGTAAAGGCGCCAAATGAGAATGGCTGATATTATTTCCCTATTTAACCTAACATTAACCTAACCTAACCTAACCTAATCTAACCTAATCTAACCTAACGCGGACCAAAGTGGAAAATCCGTGGATGAGAATGAGAATGTTATGAAATAGGAATAGATCTATTTGAGAATTGCATCCTTTGCTATTCTCACTCGCGGATTTCTTGCATAATATTGTTGGTCACCGAATTAAATGGGAATCGCATTAATTAAGATGCCCTTTTTCACCTTTAATGTTATTTTTTATACCAGTTAAAATATCGAGAATGAATTTACACCCTACCGGTCCACTCTTTAACCCAAATTCTAATTAGATTTAACGAACTCTCATACTCACTTTCACCTTCGCCTTTTCATCTACATTCATTCTTACATTCACACTAATATATATATATTAATATATATATATATATATATATATATATTATAATATATATATGTCATGCCGACCACTTTCTGTACTATGGTTGAAGGAACAGTAGCACTTTGGACGAGAGAATCTTGATGTGGTCCTCGAAGTTGAGCTCGGCCTTAGCCGTAGGACATCCGAGTTGTGGAAGCGATTTAGGACACATTGTGAACACACACACACACACACACACACACACACACATGAGGAGTAAAAGTTTTTTTTCAGTACGAATCTTGTTTCATACTTCAGGACGTTTATTGAACAATTTTCTATCGAAAGCGGCACAGAAGGGAAAGACAAAATTTACAGCCTCTTTTTACTGCTGATGGTCAGATCTTAGACAGGAATTGAAAAGGGAAAAAGGGAAGGAGGCTCAGCTTCCCTGGTCTAAGGTTCAGGCAGGAATAATTTAATTTACAATGCAAGCAATAAATGTCTAAATTTTGAGGGGTGCAGTTGAAGGTAAGTTTTCCCCTTATCTGGAGATCTAAAGGATCTTAGTAGTAAGCTAAACTTAATCAAGACAACAGGATTTCAAATTTTAAAAAAATAATTACATAAAAAAAGTATGATTTTTGCAGAGTGTACATTCTTGTGTGGCTACCTAATGTCGGGGTTGTACATTGCTTTGAAATACATACTAAGTATTGAATTTTATCAAACATTTGACAACATGTCTCGTATTTATATATTTTAAGATGTATATGATTTGTTCTTATGGTAGTTTTGACTGAATAATTTTATACATTAGTTTACTATGATTCTTATAATTATTATAAGACCCAATTATGTCAAATATTATGAGAAAATGACTATCTATCATAGTTTGAAAGCCAAAGTAGCCAGTGGCGAGGTAAGCGGAAGAAAGATGTAATGTACTTTTTATTGAAATTACACGGATACTTATGATAACGTAACACATAGGTAATATTGAATTTGACTAACACTTGGTTAGAAATAACAAGTACAATTAATGAGAACATAGATAACTATATGGTTTAGATAACGAACCAGTGACATAGCATGATAACAATGTATTATAACACAACCTCTTAATGTTATGAATTTCTAGCAGAAACGAGAGGGAGTTTCTAAAGACATTGTAATAAAATATGTTTAGTTGGAGAGCTGACAAAGGTAAAATAACGCGCTCAAAGTTGAATTTGAATATTTGCGTCAGCAGCAACTAAAATCTTGTGAGAAGACAGAAGTCAACGCTTTGAGAAGACTTGGTCGATCAATGCAATAGTTATACATAGTTATACATATGAACTTAATCATATGTAAGGAAAAACGTATACGCATCGACTGATAGTTTGATAGGGCATAGGTAGGCAATAGATAAATGAGTGACATGAATTAATACGTGTTTACTATAAGTTTACTATATCACTCTGACTCTTGATCATTGTCCTTTCGGGATTTCAGTGAAACCTTTGCTATTGTGTCACACAGATCAAAAGATTTTGATAGAGTCTGGCACAAATCTTTAATTTCCAAACTGCCCTCCTTCGGGTTCTATCTATCTATCCGTGCCTTCCTCTCTAATTTCCTTTCTGACCGATCTATAGCTTCCGGTTGTAGATGGCCACTGTTCTTCTCCAAAAGCTGCTAATAGTGGTGTTCCTCAGGGGTTCGTCCTGTCACCTACTCTCTTCCTTTTATTTATCAATGATCTATTAAGTCGCACTTCCTATCCTATCCACTCCTGTGCCGATGATTCCACTCTTCACTTATCCACTCGCTTCACAAAGCGTCCCTCTCAACAGGTCACTCCATGATTCACGTAGAACTGCTATGGTGCACCTGACCTCTAATCTTTCTACTATCTCTGATTGGGGCAGAGAAAACCTTGTGGCTTTCAATGCCTCAAAAACTCAGTTCCTTCATCTGTCTACTCGTCATAATCTTCCACACGACTATTCCTTTACTTTCAACAATACACAACTCAATCCTTTCTTTTCTGTTAACATTCTTAGCGTTTCCTTTCTCGTGATCTTTCTTGGAAAGATCACGTATACTTTCTTTCCAAAATAGCTTCTAAGAGGTTAGGTGTACTGTACCACCTCCGCGGTTTCTTCACCCCCCACTCATTTGCTGTCTCTGTACAGGGGTCTTGTCCGCCCCTGTATGGAATATGCTTCTCATGTATGGGGTGGCTCAAACCACACGGCTCTACTTGACCGGGTGGAATCAAAGGCTTTTCGTCTCGTCAATTCCCCGCCTCTTACTCACTGTCTTCAATCCCTCTCTCTTTACTATGGCTATTATAACAGACACTGCTTTTCTGAACTCTCTAACTGCATGCCTCCTCCTTTAAGGAGAGCACGCAGTACCAGACTTTCGACACGCTTTCATCCCTTTTCTGTCCAACTCTCTAACGCAAGAGTTAATCAGTATTTTCAATCTTGCATCTACTCAACCGGTGAACTCTGAAACAATCTTTTTCAATCCATCTTTCCCCTATTTGTGACTTCCAATCTTTGAAACGCAGTGTGTCCAGGCATCTCGAAAACCATGAACCTTGATTTTGTCTCTTCTCCCTCTATGGCGGGGGGTAGACGTTTTTGCGGCCGTTGCTCCTCCTTCCTGCAAGAAAAAAGGAACGATACACAAGATACCATACATGAAACAATAACCTATAAGATATCAATGCTATGACGTTACATAGGGATAGTTATTCATACACTGAATACTGATTATGTTAGTGTGAAGATTTAGTATTCAGTGTATAAAAAAAATGTGAAATGAAAACAATTGTTATGACGTCAGGTAGTACAGTTCCTCGAGTTATAAAGTTAACTGAATTCGGGTATACAAGTCTTTATAATACAGGGTGGGGCACGGGAACCAAGTGTTTTGGAATAATCAGGAAAATGATATTTATTTTTGTAAAGAAAATATATTGGTAGAACAACATTCGTAAGAACATAGCATTTCATGTCATAATAATCATGTACCGAAAATTATATCTGGCATATGATGTCCTTGGCCGTCGACGCATTGTTGAAGGCGTTTACGAAAATTGGCCTCCACTCTTCCCAGCAGGTCTCTGTTGATTTGGATGATTTGTTGACGGATCGCTTCCTTCAATGCATCTAATGTACGGGGCTTGTCCTCGTAGACACGTGACTTGAGGTACCCCCATAGAAAGAAGTCACATGTGGACAAGTCAGGGGACCGAGGGGGCCATGCAATGTCACCAAATCTCGAAATGAGATGGTTGGGAAACAGGGGGCGAAGAACAGCCATTGACGCTCTGGCGGTGTGTGGCGTGGCCCCATCTTGCTGAAACCACAAATGTCGACGAGCAATACGCCTTCTTCGTAACTCAGGGATGAAAAAGGTGTTCACCATCTCAATGTAACGCCCAGATGTTATGGTAACGGTAACCCCATTTTGTTCGAAGAAATAGGGACCGATGACGCCAAACTTTCCCACCGCGCACCAAACTGTAACCTTAGGGCTATGCAGCGGTTTTTCATGGAGTTGTCGCGGATTTTCAGCAGCCCAATACCGACAGTTTTGATTGTTGACGGCCCCATTAAGGTGGAAATGGGCTTCATCACTCATTACCACCATCATGTTTTCATTCTGCTCATAAAGTGCAAGCATTTCCTGTGCAAAATTCAGTCGTTGGGGGCAATCGTTTACATTCAATTCCTGCACCATCGCTAACTTGTATGGGTGAAAATGTAATTCTTCATGCAAAATCCGTCTAACAGTACGATTGCTGATTCCGAGTGCAGCTGAATGTCTCCGAGCAGAGCGGCCTGGGCTTTGCAACATCGCTTGTCTGACCCTTTCAACGTTCTCTGGAGTACGCACAGTGCGTTGCGGCCCCTTCGGTTTTGTTCATTATTGAGCCTCCTGTTCGAAGATTGTTAACCCAACGTAAGATTGTGTCACGAGCGGGAACAGAGTCATTTCGATGAATGTTGAATCTGCGGTGAAACGCACGCTGAACTGCTGTCACTGACTCGCCACTCCTAACAAAATGATCATACGCGAACATGCGGTGTTCTAACGTCCACTGCTCCATGATGGCACCTGAAAGATAAAGGTGAGTGTTAGTTAAAGTTAAATGCTATGAACCCAGGAATGGAATGCTACCTACCGCACGCCCCTCCCATTCCTAATGGCCGATTACTAGCTATTCAAAAAACACTTGATTCCCGTGCCCCACCCGTATAAGGAGATAGAAGAAAATTGATTCAACGGGATGCAGTAATTACTGTAAAGAAAAGTTCATTGGCATTGGACAGAGATAATACAGGACAGAGCGGGTGAAATCGGAACTCTCTAGTTACGGTCATAATCCCACGATATATATATATATATATATATATATGGTATATAGTGTTTACAAATGCGGCATATATGGTAATAGATGTATTTTTTTTTGGAAGACAAACGAGGAATTTAATCTTATTGTAGCTAACATGCATGCACGATATAATGGAATTAAAAATGGGAGGGTTTGGGGGTTAAGATAATTACAATTAATTATAATTGATTCCAGAACAAATGAGAAATGGGGATATGGGAAATATTCTAATGAAAACCTAAAACAATCTAAATTGTTAATATTTCTTGGGTGTACATCGAAAGAATGAAATTAAGGGACATTCGCGAGTGAACTTCTTATGGTACACAAAAATATGGATACAGTTCGAACATGGGAATGGTAGGTCGTTATTTATATAATTTTTGTGACATTATTTATATATTTTTTCTCCCAGTATATTTGGTTAAAAAATTCGGTAAGACAAAATATTTTTTCAATTAAATTTCAGATAAACTTACAGCAATGTATTTTAACACGCGTGTGTTTTCTTACCAGCACATGGTGTGTGTCGTGAAATGGATTGAAACGTGCTGTGATGAGATTTTGCGTTTTGAATCCAATTTTAAAACTTTTTTACAGAAAATTTGATTAGGAACAAAGTTAACTTCTTCTAATTTCTTTTTGAAGTTCGTATATTTTCCTTTCCCGTTTACTGAGATTATGTGAAATTCTGAAATGATTTTGTCTTGAGGCTATTCTTGTTTTGAAAGTTTCGGGATAAGTTCCTACTGGGAAGTGGAAGTTAAGGAGAGTTCCCATTAGTTCCCAGAATTTGTTCGAGAATGTTGGCTGTGAATATATCCGTTTTTTATTCAAAGGGAGGTTATTGGAGAGGAAAAAAAATACCGTCTGCATCTTGAATTTATAAACTTCAGTTTTGGGGATGTTTATGTCTTTTGATTCTCATTTAAAGCCAATATTGTATATGGTGCGTCGCGAGTACGAGGGGCGAACTCGCCACCAGATAATAGGGCCGATTATAATCATAGCCTTGTAATCATAATCTTGTATTGTTGAAATACTGAAAAAATTTGTCTTATTTAATTTCGCATAAAATTTTAGTAAAAAGGTCAATTTTCAATCTATTAATTTTGCTAATTATGCAGAATCAAGGTAATCAAATGTAACCTATATTACAGGCCCGGAGCCATGCGCCTGTAATATAGGTAATATGACGGGAAAGGTCCACTTTTGTAACCATAGTTATAACTTATGATGTGATATTATAATACAGGGTATTTATAAAGTCCCTATCCATTTCAGTGAAAACGTAGCAAAAAGGGTAAAATTCAATAACAGTATAATAGAAGGCATACATTTAATGAATACTTAAGCATATGATTCTATATGAGCACCATCAGTATCTCTACAGAGTTCGAATCAGTCAGCAGCATTGTTGAACACATTTTGGAGCATGACAGGGGTTATTTTTGTAACTGATGTTACGATACGAGCACGTAAATCTTGCAGATCTGTAACCCTCGTTTAATAGACGTTTGATTTGATAAAGCCTCATGCAGAGAAATACAAGGGCGTTAGGTCAGGAGATCGAGCCGCCCAGGGCCTGTTGCCTCCACGTCCGATCCACCAATTTGGAAATCGTTCATTTAGGTACTCCCGAACAATGTTTGCGTAATGACAAGGTGTCCCATCTTGTTGAAAGAAGACGGTGTTTAAAATGCCATCTGAATGAAGCTGGGACATTTACGTGCTCGTATCGTAACAACAGTTACAAAAATAACCCTTGACATGCTCCAAAATGTGTTCCGCAATGCTGCTGACAGATTCGAACTCTGTAGAGATATTGATGGTGCTCATGTACTAGGGGTACTCAATATATTTTGCCACACCATTTTTCTTAGCTAAATAATAGGCCATGGGGCTGAAATGTCTTTTGGGCCGTAAGTTTGAACTTTCTGCGCTTCACATAACCGGATTTTTCCAGTTTGAACCTCCCCTCCTTGTATAAAACCGCTTTTAAACACCCTTGCATAAAACCGATGGTTAACGCAGTTTCGAAAATGGCGTCTGACAGTGATGTGCGTCGTAAATAGAGCTGTTATCGAATTCTTAACCGCAGAGAAGGAAACAGTTGGAAATATTCACAAACGTCTACAAAACGTTTACGGAGATGCTGCTGTTGATCGAAGCACAGTTGAACGCTGGTCTAAACGTGAAAGATCATCGGAGAGAGGGAGAGGCCAGTCTCGATGATGAGCCACGCAGCGGTCGCCCGGCATCGGCTGTGACTTCTCACACTGCGCAACGTGCTAACAGCATCATTCGATCAAATCAGCGCCTCACATACAAGGAGCTATCACTGGAGCTAGGAATTAGTGAAGGAAGTGTGAATACGATAATTCAGCAATTGGGATACTCAAAAGTGTGTTCACGGTTTTTCCTCGCCAACTGACTGAAGATCACAAAGCCCAAAGAAAAGAAATTGCTTCTGAGTCGTTAGTTCGATACGAGACAGAAGGGGATGACTTCTTTTCACGAATTGTGACTGGGGATGAGACTTGGGTACACCACTTTGAACCTGAAACAAAACGCTAATCCATGAAGTGGCATCACGCACACTCCCCATGCAAGAAAAAGTTCAAAGTAGCTCCCTCTGCAGGAAAGGTTACGGCCACCATCTTCTCGGACATGAAAGGGGTGATTCTGGTGGGCATTATGAAGAAAGGACAAACAATCAACTCAAAGGCATATATTGCTACCCTACAGAGACTCCAGAGACGTATAAAGCGAGTTCGACTGCAGAGAAAAGTGGAAGACGTCCGTCTTTTGCACGATAACGCAAGACCATACAACAGTTTGCAAACAAGAGAGGCCATCACAAAAATGCGCTTGATTGTGTTACCCCACCCTCCATACAGCCCGGATCTGGCACCTTCAGACTTCCATTTGTTTGGGCCAATGAAAGATGCTATTCGTGGAAGAAAGTTTCAGAGTGACGATGAGGTTGTTGAGGAGGTTAAGCGGTGGCTCCAGCGGAACCCAGCAGACTTTTACCAGCAAGGAATAAAGGCCCTTGTTTCGAGGTGGAGGAAAGCCATAGAAAAGGATGGAGACTATGTAGAAAAATAAAAACTTGTAAAAAAGGTATGTAACTACTCGTGTACAAAATTTCTGGAACTTACAAGGAAACTTGGAAAGAAAAAGAAAAGGCAGGGCAAAATATATTGAGTGGCCTTCGTAGAATCATATGTTTAAGTATTCATTAAATGTATGCCTTCTATTATATTGTTATTGAACTTTACCCTTTTTGCTACGTTTTCACTGAAATACTGTAGATAGGGACTTTATAAACATCCTAATCATTATCGTAATCAAATGTATCGAAACCAATGTAATCACATTTGTAATCAAGAAAAATTACTGTAATCATAATCCAAAATATTAATATTTGGATTACGTAATCTTAATCGTAATCAAGAAATATAATTATTGGAAGTCTTAATCGTAATCAACAATGGTTATCGGCTCCATGTCTGCTCGCCACATTGGCGATTTTCCGATTGCTCCACGAATTAAAAGTTCAACCCTTCTCCCCCATCCACAGACAACTTGGTATACCAAATACTCCCTTGTGTGTGTGTGTGTGTGTGTGTGTGTGTGTGTGTGTGCCCCCCCCCCACCCCCAATTGTAACGTCATTTCTTATAGGTTCAGGAACAATGACGTATTGATAAGATAATTATTTTTATATGAAGCATAAATAAATAATACACAACCAAACAAATTCATATTATAAGTGATGACGTGATCGGTTGAAGATCTGACCCTGAAACCACTCGACGGGGATTAGAGTTCCACTAACTTCTAGTTCCCGCTTTACTGCCTTTTTCCATATACAACAAATCAACTATATACACGTTTCTCAGCTGTAACTGAAATATTTTTATTAATGTACTAAAAACACGAATAATATAGTCAGTCACTGAACGACTTGGCGGGATAACGAATTTCATGAAGGCATTCTGTCCGCAAGTTTTACGGCAGTTAGATTAAGTTGCGTTATAGGTTATGTTATGTTAGGTTAAATTATTAGTGTCGATGAAGCGTGAGTAGGTCCCATTGGCGGCAATTCTCTCACTCTTTGCTTTGTGAGTGAAGAAATATCTCGGTCCGATGGAAAAAAATAAGTATTTCAGTTGGAGAAAAATGTTACTACATTCTACGGTAATTGAAACCCAAATTTAACTAACCTGTTTTGAACTGTTTGGAATCGTAACTGTTTACACTTAAATCATCAGAATAGCTTTTCAAATACCTGCAAATCATTGGAGTAAAGGAATGGAAAGGCGTTGAGGAAACGTTTGGAAAGAAATGGCAATAATGAAATGCCTTTCGAAGAATTTATTTAATAGTGGCAACCGGGGAAAGTTTCTCATACAATTCCTTATTACATCGGAAAAAAAAAATATATATATATATATATAATTTATATATATATATATATATATATATATATATATATATATATATATATATATATAAATGAAATGAATAATCAATATTCATTTTTACATAAGAACCAAAATCGCTTAACGCGAGTTTGGATAATAATTTTACTTGTAGCTTCCTATTTTTTTGTTCGTGTCACAACCCTACGATCTACCATATCTATGGTTTAGTCGTATCCATTTTTCCATTTGTTATAGAAGTTATTATAATTAATTATGATTGTCTTGCATCTCACCATCGACCCTAGATTATACATACGCATTGCATATTAGAGGATTGGAACCCGTAGTTGTGCTTCTTAGTCCTTGATACCCACTCTGTCTTTAATTCGTTTCTTTTAGGTCCTCCCAAATAATGACTTACAGTTATACTGTACGTATGACATAATGTGAATAACTATGACGTCATAAAATAACTTTATTCTCTTTACGTTTCCCACTCTGTGTCTCTAACTTGTTCTTGTAAATCTTCCTAATAATGATTTGTACTATACGTAAAAATTCAATAACTATGACGTCACATTTTCCCTTCATCATATATCTAGTATCCAATGTATGAAAATTCTTTAACATCATGCTAAGGACGAAACACTCAAAAGAAGTCATTATTTATATGTTATGTAGTATAAATATAATTATTATTCAACCATACTCATTCTTACATTCATGTTCTTTCTTGACCGCTATCCTTTATTAATTTTATTACTTATTCATTCATCTACCTATTGTCTACTTATGCCCTATCAACTTATCAGTCTATGTTTACTCGTGTCAATTTGTGAGGCGCGAAACTTTAGGTTCGTTCGAGAACGCGAAAAAACGTTCTCGTATTTTTTTTTTTTTCTTCTTAAAAATTAAAGTTAGTTCTCTGAATTTACAAGGGTAGAGGTTCGACCTCTTTCGACCATGGCTCAGGCCGGAATCTAAAAATATTAAGAAGGCAAGGGGCCTCTGCCCCCTCCTAATGAGGTGCTAATATGAAGTCTAATGCAGAAGAGCCTTAAATGAAGTAGCTTGATGAAGTGGTGTATTTTTACAAATATACGTATAATATAACAAATGTTTGGGGGAGACAGTCGAAGGTTAAGTTCCCCCCTTTTTTTTAAACACATGATCAGATGTTTTAAATGATTGCAAATAAAAATTAAAAAAATAAAATAAAAACTAATTTGTATTTTTTTCGCCGAGTCTACATTTTTGAAGGCGATATCATTTCGTGATAGTACACAAGTACAAATTGAGTACACGACTGAGTACGTATTAATTTTGGTTCATTACAATTACGATTACAATTACCAATTAATTCATATTCACTTGTTGTTTAATTACACTTCCATTTTAAAGTACATTCTTACATGATAAATTGAATCATTACATTCAATTACAGTTTCATTGAAGTACATTATATTAAATCAAGTATTACAGTTAATTACAATTAAACAGTTACTATAACTTTGTTTTGTTTTTACAGTGTTTCATATTAATAGACAATTAAGATGTTAGAAATATAATACAAAGTACATGGGGCACATATGGTTTGGATTTATATACATAATATGTTATAATATGTTATGAATTTGAAATCAGAGCGAACGGAGGTATTTTTATCTTTGAGGCGCTCGAATCTGTTGTAGTGAGCGGAATTCGATCTTACTAAGCATTTATTCGAGTTCACCTCGGGAGGTCATATCATTACAAATAAAAATGAAATAAATAATACGAGAACGTATTTTCGCGTTTTCGAACGAACCTAAAGTTTCGCGCCTCACAAATTGACACGAGTAAACATAGACTGATAAGTTGATAGGGCATAAGTAGACAATAGGTAGATGAATGAATAAGTAATAAAATTAATAAAGGATAGCGGTCAAGAAAGAACATGAATGTAAGAATGAGTATGGTTGAATAATAATTATATTTATACTACATAACATATAAATAATGACTTCTATAGAGTGTTTCGTCCTTAGCATGATGTTAAAGAATTTTCATACATTGGATACTAGATATATGATGAAGGGAAAATGTGACGTCATAGTTATTGAATTTTTACGTATAGTACAAATCATTATTAGGAAGATTTACAAGAACAAATTAGAGACACAGAGTGGGAAACGTAAAGAGAATAAAGTTATTTTATGACGTCATAGTTATTCACATTATGTCATACGTACAGTATAACTGTAAGTCATTATTTGGGAGGACCTAAAAGAAACGAATTAAAGACAGAGTGGGTATCAAGGACTAAGAAGCACAACTACGGGTTCCAATCCTCTTATATGCAATGCGTATGTATAATCTAGGGTCGAGGGTGAGATGCAAGACAATCATAATTAATTATAATAACTTCTATAACAAATGGAAAAATGGATACGACTAAACCATAGATATGGTAGATCGTAGGGTTGTGACACGAACAAAAAAATAGGAAGCTACAAGTAAAATTATTATCCAAACTCGCGTTAAGCGATTTTGGTTCTTATGTAAAAATGAATATTGATTATTCATTTCATTTTTACATATATATATATATATATATACAGGGTGGGCGGAAAGTAGCTCCCTATTTTGGATTGGTAAAAAAATACGTATATTATCCATTTATTTCAGAAGAAATAATATGAAAAGGTAGGCATACATGGTAGGTTTTCTCTAAAATTCAATGTGGGCTCCAACTCTTTCCACCAGCTTCTGGAGCCGCCCAGGAATGGCGTCCACTGACTTTAGCAGGAACTCCGGCGGGATGGAGGACATGACTTCCCGAATTCGGTCCTCCAGTTCTTCCAATGTCCTCGGTTTGGTGCGGTAGACTTCTTCCTTTACCCACCCCCAAAGAAAGAAGTCGCACGGTGTCAAGTCGGGGCTCCTGGCTGGCCATTGATGTGGACCACGACGACCCATCCAACGCCCAGGGAAGTGGGCATCCAGCCACTCACGGACAACAAGAGCGAAGTGCGGAGGGGCGCCATCTTGCATAAATATCAGATCGTCGATGTTCTCCCATGTGCTGACAACCGGCCAGACCTCGTTTCGCAACATAGCAAGGTACCGCTCAGCATTCATGGTGTTGCGCAGAAGGAACGGGCCCACAACCTGATCTGAGGTCATACCACACCACACCGTTACACTGAACCGATTCTGCCGTTTTTCAGCGGTAACCATGGGATCCTCTCCTGCCCAGTAGTGGCAATTGTGGCGGTTGACAAAGCCTCCGACGTGGAACACCGCCTCGTCGCTCCAGAGGATGTTGCGGAAGAGATGGGGCCAGTCTTCATGCCAAGCCAGCATGATTTCCCCGAACTCCATGCGAATGTCGCAGTCCTCGTCCGAGAGAGATTGGCAGTAATGCGGCTTCCACGCACGCCAGTTCAGCTCCTTCTTCAGCACAGTTCGCACTGAGTAGCGGGAGAGTCCACTTTCCCGAGCTGCCTGGCGAGTTGACTTTCGTGGACTCCGTGCGAACATTTCCTGAACTGCCTGCACCGTCTCCTGGGCCCTGGATGTCGAAGGGCGACCACATCTTCGAACATCTGCCACAGACCCCATGGTCATGAGCTTCGAGTGGCAGTTCTTGATTGTTTTCGGGTCCACTTGGGCACGTGGTCCGTGAATGGCCCGCCACCATCTTTGAACTCGAACGACAGATTGCCAAACTTCGTACCGTGCCGCCAACTGGGCACGCTCCTGCAGTGTTAAACGCTCAGCCATGTTACCCTTCAATCTGAAATGAAAAAAAAAATGAACGTTACAATTGTACCACTTTAGAGAACACAAAGAGAACACTTTAGAGAAAAAAAGATTACCGTTACAATTGTACCACTTTAGAGAACACACCATAACAATATAACAATACAATCACAATTTATACATAATTTATATGTAATTTAAATTAGGGAGCTACCTTCCGCCCACCCTGTATATATATATATATATATATATATATATATACAGTATAATCATTATTACCAGTGCATTTAAGACTTTTTGTAGCTTATCTTTAAACGAATCTATGGAAGTAATACTTAATCATTTTTTTTACATTTATTGGTTTAAATTATTTATGTATTTTAAATTTATCATAAAGATATAGGACAAATATTTGCAGTAATTTGTGGTAACTTTTCACACGAAACTAGTTGGTCACCAAATATGTTTAAAGATAAGCTAGACAAGATCTAAAACACATTTGATATTAATTAATTAAAATTAAACATAAATGTTTTGCAAAGACTTTTAGCAAACAGACTCATGAAGGCTGTGTTAATTTTATATTCGATATAAACTTTTTATTTATTTCAGACCTTTCTCAAACACACGTGTGTTTATATATATATTATACACGCGTGTACAAGTATGTATGTATAATTGGTAACAGGAAAGTTTTGGTCGTTTCAGCCTAAGAACCAAGTCGACACAGTTTTCTGACCAACCACGTTCGGTTAGCTTATTGTTAATGCCTGGTTAGGCCAAATTAGTTTAGACTGGGTTAGGTTAGGTTAAGTTAGAGTAGTCAGTCTTAGTTGGTCAGAAGACTGGTCTAAGTTAGTTGTTGTGCTAAAAGGACCCGCGACCAATAATCATATAATGGTTCTATGCAGCCTTCACAACTAATAGCTTGTGGCTCTTCCATAGGGTAAAGCACCTATGACGACGTACTGGTTGCTGGGAGAGAAAGAGGACGAATCAGGTGGTAGTGGTGATGGCTCAGCACCCATGTCACCACCGCACGAGGTTCTCACCAACTATGGCAGCAACACCAACGATGAGGTGTCCAATTCACAAGAGGGCGTTCCAAACAACGCAGTACTGGTAGCGGAGGACTCCTCCGATGTAACTGATTTAAAAGTACTATCTACTAGTACCACTACCGACAGTAGAATTAACTCTAAAACCACCACCACCACTACCACTACCACTAGCACTACTACTACTTGTGGTACAGCAAACACTAAAACTGTTAACTGTAATTTAGCACCTTCTCCACCTCCAGAACCCGACTCGACACCTTCATCTAATGAAGTTATTCCGTCATCACCTTTAATTCACAACACCGTTGAAGATCATCACCAGAATGTTGGAATGAAGAACAGCGTCATTTGGTAAACTGAAAAATTGGGTTCATTTTATAGTAATTTACTAAATAATAATAGCTTATTATTAGTATTATTATTATTATTATCATCATCATTATTAATAATAATAATAGACATAATTTTCCCCATTTTTATTTACATGCTCCTAAAACGTGTCTGTTATGTTCGGTGTAGACGCGCAGTGGTTCCCAACTGGTGGGCCATGGCCCACTTGCTTGTCTTTTAGAATCATGTTAATAAATGTTAATAACAAAAATTTGCTTATTAAACCGTATGTAAACATGATACCAGCTTAGCAACATGGGAGGTGGGCCATGAGTTATTCGAATCAACTCTAATGGCCATCGCTTCAAAATGGTTGGGAACCACTGGCTGTAGAGTAATTTAAGAAAAATATATATAACTCCAAACTTTTCAGAAAAAATAAAATAGTCTCAAATGGGCTCATGACCTTGATAATATCTTTAAGTTATACACCTTTGTGAGGAATATCAAGTATCTATGACGTCATTATGATAAAAGACGCCTCTGCGTGCCAGTTTTGAAAAAAAATACAGCAAAAACCTTATTTAATAGTGAAAATTAAATTGGGTGAGCCGTAATCAGGGCTGATGGTGGACCAACT
The DNA here is from genome assembly GCA_023014485.1 of Bathynomus jamesi. Lineage (NCBI taxonomy): Eukaryota > Metazoa > Arthropoda > Malacostraca > Isopoda > Cirolanidae > Bathynomus > Bathynomus jamesi. The sequence continues at coordinate 386,927 of JAJOZX010004274.1, forward strand.
AAATACTAAGACGCAGAGTTAAAAGGTCTTTGATAAAGGTTTAATATATTGGCAGTATTCAATAAACGTAATGAATTTATTCTTTTTTTTTTTGTAACAGTTGAAAAGGTATTTTAATATTTTGGCATGTCGCTATGCATTAACTTTTTCATTATTTAATAATGTTTTTGCTATTTCGTTTTTAAACTGGCACCCAGAGGTGTCGTTTTATCATAATGACGTCACAGATACTCGATATTCCTCATAAAGGTGTATAACTTAAAGATATTATCAAGGTCATGAGCGCATTTGAGGCAGTATTCTATTTTTTTGGTCCGGAGTTGTATGTACTGTATTGTATATATTAATATAATAATAATAAATTAAGATTATTGAAGAAATTATTTACATGGAAAAAAATGAGAAACAGCAGAAAGCCAAATATTGATGGGTGCTATAAAATGAGATTCGTCTATATATATATATGCCAATTTATTAACTTTATTATACTCAAACCTCAGTGATGAGCTTAATATTAGTTAAATATAAGTTGAACACCATAGTTAAAATTAAACATCATTATTAAAACTGAACATCGTAGTTAAATATAGATTTAGTATCTACAAAATCTTCTGTCAAGAACACTTAAATATCATAAGAAGAACAGATACCTGATAAAAGCAAACAGTGACCTTTGATTAAACATTCCAGAACGTCTGAAACCTTATCCAAACTGCGAGAGAATTTAAGTTACACAACGCAGGTACTCCAAGCCTCAATAGGCCTATTTTAAAATTTTTTATGAACATAGTTCAAAAATACTGTTACGGTGACAACGTAAAAGCATTTCATACATGTGTGTGATCCTCATCTGTGGAGGAGAACTAAATTTATTCACAGAATAGTTAATCTGACTGGTAATGGTAGGCCGGTGGGCGTGGCCAGGACTGGTGACATGAAGTCATTGTAGAGTTTTCTTGTTGCTAAAATATCATTCACGCAGCTAATGAATGAGTTCTAACAAAGATTATATATATATATATATATATATATATATATATATATATATATATATATAAATAGACGATATTTTCCCTTGTTTTGCGAGTATCTCACCAAATTTATATTCGATACTCGCCCCCTACCGTATGGAATGAGAACTAAGCTTTGCACAAAGGCACGCTCTCATTACTTAAAGTTTATTACCAAAAACTGAATATTATCACATTAATCTTTAAAAAATACAAGCATATATACTTAATTTATTAACTAATCTTATATTTGATGATTACATTAAACTATAATTTATGTGAATAGCGTTTCCCAACCCCCACCCCGAGGGTAATTTGGATCTCCATCCAAACACTAGATGGCAGAAGAGAAAAAAGTTAACACAAAAGTGGGTGGAGTTTCGGATCTTGTTATAAATAATCTTTGGTTATTTTATGGAGTTAATTTGTGGTCTGTCGGATATATATATATATATATATATATATATATATATATATATATATATATATATATATATATATATATATATATATATATATATAATATATATATATATATATATATATATATATATATATATATATATATATATATATATATATATATACACTGTAAATATTTAAAAACAGATCAAAAATCTAGTCATGAAACCAAAGATATATTTTAATATTAATCGTATATACTGTTAATATTATATGAATATATATATAAATATATCAGTTCGCGCACATTGTTTCTGTTTGAAAAGTAGTCCTTAATTAAGACATAAAAACTTAGACTTTTTTGTGAAACTATTATATATTATGCTGTAAAATCCACGAGGGTGTTGTAGCTTTTTTTTAAAAAAAAACAAAAAACAACTTTCACATCAACAACTTTGAAAAAGAAGTTGTTTGAACATGACAATATTGGATAGTGAATATATTTACATTTTTAAAGCGTGTGACATTTCACAACTTGTCATAAGGAGTCATGTTTTGGACTTAGATGTTAAAACAAAAGTAATGAAAAGCGTAACATAATATAACAAATATGTTATAACACTCTTGTGGAATGTTGTAGAATGAAGTTGTATAACAGTTGTTAAATATTTGTTGCGTATTATCATTGTACTTAACATTAAAATAGTTCAGAAATTATAATTTATTTAATTAATAAACAGATATATATATATATATATATATATATATATATATATATATATATATATATATATATATAGACAAAACTTAATAACTTTCAGTAGTAGTGATAACAATATAAAAGAAGCATTTGTACCTGTACTAGTAGTATAGTAACAGTAGGAGTAATATAGCAGTAGTATTAGTAGTAATATTAATATTTCTGTTACTGATAACTACCATTATAAGGAAGCTATTATAACACGAAGCGATATTTCTACATAAAATGTACATTAAAGAGGTAGACGCTTGATTAAGTTATGCAGGAGTTTGGCACTATATGAATAGAGTGCCAATCAGAAGGGACTAAATTAGGAAATTATTTAATATAGTGTGTATATATATATATATATATATATATATATATATATATATATATATATATATATATATATATATAGACTATGTATTACTTTGTATTATGTATATCTGGTTCATATATCATTATTTCCTATTATAGACATTCTACATAATATCTAATGTAATTACATCGTCCAACGTAAAGAAAGGAAATTATTGGAATTACTTTTTAAACCCCTCAAATTCCAATACTATATATATATATATATATATATATATATATATATATATATATATATATATATATCATGTATTCATTCTGTAAAGTATTCTTCTTCCCTGTAAATACAAAATTATTTATGTAAGGCACGTATGCCCACTATATACAGTACTGCTTATATATTTAATACCCATAACTTTTAACTATATATATATATATATATATATATATATATATATATATATATATATATATATATATATATACACACTATATTTGCACTTAGTATAATATATAAGAATATATTTTCACTCTTGTAAACAGCTCCACAACTTCCTCCTTTTAAAATTGTCTTCTTAATGTTTACCATAATGACGCAGCTCCTTTGAACCTAATTTTAACTGTATGATAACTGTATATGCCAACCGTTTCTGTGCCAACCAACGTAGAAAAGAACTCTTTCCTTGTACCCTCACAAACATCTTAACATCAGTTGTAGAATTTGTGTCTATAGTTTAGTTCTTGATTAAGGTCTTTCCCCATTCAATGGCATTCCCATTGCAGTCTTTGCCCGAGAATGAGAAATCTAAAAGTTGGAATTTCAAATGAGGCAATTTTCAAATTGATCCATTCCAATTCCCAAGTAGGACTTCTAATTAAAGTTAGATTTTTTCATAGAAAATATCCCTCGGCATACAAACAGCGTCACGGTCTTTCCCTACATTTTTTCAAGTCAGGAAACCTTTTTCAGATCTGGAGCATTCCCATTGCTGACCGTGGATGAGAATGGGAATGACAGTGAGTGGAAAATAATCTTTAATTAGAATTTATGTTCTCGTTGATGTTAGTTATTATTTAAGTAAATTAACTTAAAAATATTTAAAACAAATCGGAAAATTGTTAAAATTTGAATATGTTGAAGTTAGTTTCATTAATTTAACTAGTTAATTCTTGGCGTCTACTTACTCATTTTATTCAAATTATCGCCAGACGATTTTACTCCATCGTTCAAGAATTCCCTTCCCCTTCCATATTGGGGATAAAGATCTAAAACAACATGGAGGCCTATTTAGGCTCCATAGCAATTTGTTACTGAGCTTACTACAATTTTGTGAAAATTCTTGTTAATATTAATAAAACTCTTTGATGTGAACTTAATTTTATACCTGATACGCTCTTATCTCTGACATTTCTTTTATCAGTGAAAGCATTGTACAGGGTATCCGTAAATTATCTTTTGTGATTTAAAATTCTTTATTTGCATTTTCTCTCTATTTTCTTTTTTTACCCCTTAATTAATGGTTTGTCCAAACAAGCCTGTCTACTTTTTGTTCGTAATATTATCGTTAACATCAAAAAAAAATTGCTCAGTCAAAGAGAACTATAACAACCAGATGGTAACCAAAGATGCACATAGACAAAGAATCTAATAAATTCTCTTTGTGATACGTGTCATTTATTATAATAAGTAATTTTAGTACGATAACACAACCTTAACGGTGTAGATGACTAGGATATCCTTGTTTAATGTAATACATAGCGATCTCGTTACCTTGGTAACCTGAGTTCTATGATGAGTATTTGTTTCACACACAAAATAAATTATCTTGGTACTTACGTATTATCGGGACTACCAAACTGTTTATTATGTATTTTTGCTCTCGTCATTTTCGTTTAAACTAACGAGAATATCACAACTTAACCTAACCTAACCAATCATCAAGGACGTACAGTTGACCTAACCGGCATTCAGTTGACCTAACTGAGCATTCAGTTGACCTAACCGGGCATTCAATTAACCTAACAGGTTAACCAATATTAACCTGTTAGGTTAATTGAATGCCCGGTTAGGTCAACTGAATACCCGGTTAGGTCAACTGAATACCCGGTTAGGTCAACTGTACGCCCTTGATGATTGGTTAGGTTAAGTTGTGATATTTTCGTTAGTTTAAACGAAAATGACGAGAGCAAAAATACATAATAAACAGTTTGGTAGTCCCGATAATACTGTAAGTACCATTATCTCTATTTTTAACTGACAGGTTTATCACTAAATAATTTTTGTCATTTAACGTCGACTGGATGCCAAATTATATTGTAAGCATTTCCCATTTTAGCTAATAGAGACGACATATATATATATATATATATATATATATATAATTTTATGTCATATAGTAAATAAATAAATATTTTTAAATTACTGTATCTTTCTTATGCCTCTATAAGTTCTGAATTTACGTTTTGATATATATATATATATATATATATATATATATATATATATATATATATATATCCGCTCCTTGGTGGTATAGTGGTTAGCATCGTTGACTACGAATTCATCGGCCCGAATGCGCTTCTCGGCAATGGCAGGCAGCGCTCAGCTCACCAGCTGTTCATTGTCCAAATAGAGGAAAAAAGGTTGGTAAATAAATTGGTACCCTGGGTAGCCAGGTGGTTTGGTCGCTAGGCTGCTGGTCGGGAGGCCGTGAGATCGAGTCCGGGCGAAGACTGTAGTTTCTGACCACCCGTTGTGAGTCGTGGTTCGAATTCCATGTTAAGCTGTAGGTGTAAGGTAAGAAGGTAGGGCAAGAAACTTGACCTTCGTCACAATGAACAACTCGGGCGGAAGCAAAACCAAGGTCATCATAGTAATATATATATATATATATATACAGGGTGGCGCAAAAGTCGCGCATCATAGGAATTTTCAGTGTTGACTATAATATATTATTTTTTATTCTGTACCGATCCATCGATTTGTTGTACCTGGTATTCCGTGCATTAAAACCAAGCTCACCCTCTCGTCTATTGTTAATTTTGCAGCCATCCCCTACCTAAAAGAAAAAATATATATAATCAACACTGAAAATCCCTATGATGCGCGACTTTTGCGCCACCCTATATATATATATATAATAGCGTTGACCAAACGTCAAATCACCCTAAACCTGGTTAAGTTTCAAATATATTTTTTAACATGTATTGGAAACATTAATAGTCGGTTCACGACAGGACTTTTTAGAAGTGATTGTATATCAAATGTTTTAACAACTGGTCCGTAATGCTTTGTTAAAAAAAGATAGAAATGGTAATAAAGCCTTGTTCATCATGTTTACCAATTTCATGACAGTATTAATGAATGTTACGACGACTCATTTTCACAAAAGTTTTACTTTTGTTAATATAAAAAATTAAAATCAAGGAAACTAGAGCAGCATCTTAAAATTCTGTTGGTAAAAGACCGTAGAAAAACCTCTGACTTTTCTTACGACTTACGAACGACAACTGGGATCAATGTCTTAGAGCGAACTGTTAGGAGGAGGCTAAATGAAAGTGGTCTGAAGGGATGCAAAGCAAAGATGATTTGGCTCTTAAAGACCAACAGCGAGAAGAGGGTTTAGTGGTCAAAAGACCACAAAAATTGTCCATTAACGATTAGTAAAGGTTCTTTGGTTCGATGAAATCAATTTTGAGGTGAGCCAAGGTGAATCGAGCTACCGCCATGTTCGATAAATAATGAAGGGAGGTGTCAGAGACCCCTTTGAAATTATATGATTTATCATTTTCTTACAGGTTTTTGAAGCACTTGCAACCGTTTATGAGAAGAAAATTGGAAAGCTTATCATCCTGATTGCATAGCGCCAGCAGCAAAGTACGGAAGTGGAAACATCATGGTGCGGGGTTGCATATCATCCACAGTGATTAAGATTAATGGAAGAGGTGCAAAATATTAAATTATCGTAAGAACATTTAAATCGTATAATTAACATATTATCTTACCAATCCTCTTCGTAGAAGGAGGCTGTAAACACCAATCGACCAGGGAAGTACTCCGGGCGGGGGTAGTCGGGTGAACATTAGGCAGAAGACAGGGAGTGCTTGAACTCTCGTTTCTTCTGTCACCGTCATCTTTAACTGATCTTTTTCCGTGTCTCATCTGCCCTGTGAGCAGTCCAGCATGTTCTCAAACACACACTTCTCCCACTATTCTTTATTACACACATTCATTTTACACACTTACACTTACACTTACACAATTTTTTTCCAAATAAAATAAAATAAAATGTCATCATAAATAAATAAATAAAATGGGCCTCAGAGACCTTGATTTTGGCTCTCTCCTTTTTATATAGGGGGGGGGAGGGGCGTTTTTGTGGGCGCTCGCCCTTGCCCGCTCTTTCCTACATAAAAAAAAATTATATTTACGCAGACAGTAATTTAGGATACCTACAGTATAATACTTCTGACCAAGGATGATATTGGACTTGTTCAGTTGTTGAGGAGTGACCGTTAAGCTGTAGGTCTCCCTCTATTGTATTACTTTTGTACTTTTAACAACAATGTATTGTAAATAACTGAGGAATTATAAATAACTAAAAATGGTGAAAATAAATTGGATGATTATTCTCAAAATCAACAAAAGTTTGATATCATTCACACTATTTCATCGTAGATCAAGGTTGGTTGCCCTTCCTGGATGGTGGATTGAAAACAATTGAAAACAATTGATTCAACCAACCAACTAAAGCTGAAATATGTTAGTAACTCGCCATCCTCCGTTGTGATTGTCATAACATTTAAAATTAACTTTGGTTTTATTAGAGTGAAAAGTTATTTTCCATTTATATTTTTGTTTTTTATTCTTGTACCATATTCTGTTACTAATTTCAATGATACTAATTTCTGTTTCTACTTCAATAATCGTGGTTGTTACTCTATTTTATGGACTCGCCTCTACATAGGCCTACTTTCTAGCCAGGTGCGTGCTGACTTAACTTAAACGAAGTAACTAGAAAACCTTGTCCCATGAAGTAACTTATTTAACTAAGATTATAGTCATAGTAATTAAGGGGGAGTATATTTAGTATCACAGACATTTTCCCAATGAAATTCTAAAACTGTGAACACTGTTCACTGAACAGTGTTGTTAGAAGGAATGATAATCTCTTCTGATATGAAGTAAAATATCTCGCTGAAAGAACAATATCTCTGACAAAGTAAACTATCTTAAGTAGGCCGCACATAGGATCGTCTGGCGACTCACGACTTGAGTCGTGACGACTCTAGTCGCGTATGATTTTACATTGAAAGAATGGGAGCCCCGCACATTGCAGCGACCGCGACGCGATTCTGGGGAATCGTGTGCGGGGCTCCCATTATGTCAATGTAAAATTACGCGCGACTCGAGTCGTTACGACCCAAGTCGTGAGTCTCAAGACGATCCTGCGTGCGGCCAGCCTTAAATTGCTTCGAGTGAATCCTTTCAGTCTACAATTTTCAAAACGAGGAAAACATCAAGTCACTTCACTAGAAGTTAGTAGTTACTAGTTAGTAGTAATAATAATAATAGTAGTAGTAGTAATCATAGTACTATTCATGGAACAAAAAAAAATCAGAGCGATAAAGGAAAACAATATTTGCAGGAAATCACGAGTTCATCCGTTCGAAAAGATTAACAAATTAAAATTAGTTTTTAGCGTAAGCTGGTCACGTGGTAAATATAAATAAAGCAGTATTAGGTATATTTATAGTTTAGCGTCGGAAATTATAACTTTATTATAATAATTATTATTATTAAAAGTATTGAAACGATATTAGAACTGATAAATGTCATTAATGGATATAATCAAATGTGCAAATAAGTTAGTTTTATATTTATTTCTCCATAAGAATTCGTGAATGTAGCTGGAAAATAAGGCACGTGATGTACCATGTTGAAGATGTAGCTTTTTCTTTGACCGGTTAGGTCAACTGTACGCACTTGACGATTGGTTAGGTTAAGTCGTGAAATTTTCGTTTAAACTAACGAAAGTATCACGACTTAACCTAACCGATCGTCAAGGACGTACAGTTGACCTAACCGGGCAGTCACTAAATTAAATCCCAACCCTAGATTAATACGGTAAATTCAAAAATGATTTCAAAAACATTTATTTTCATTAATTAAACCGGATATACTATTTTGATAATATACATATTATTAAACAACATCGTTTTTGGAATTTAATTTACCGTATTAAAAGAGAATTTTACCTCAATGGCTAATATTGCCTGAGGAATGTACTGTAACTCGCTTTCATATTAGCCATTGCGTGTTAGTCTACCCGCAACAAAAAAGGTCCCAAAACAAGACCTCAATTTGAACACTTGTTTTAGTTCTAATGTACTACTTTCGTAAATTTAATTTAAAATAAGTCCGGTCTCGTAGGAAAATTTACGGGACACCCTGTATACACACACACACACACACACACACACACACACATTTCAATTTCAACAGGATTGTATTGTAAAGGTTGTGACATTCATAAACGTGTTATGAATAACGTGCAAACATTAGTTTACACTTTCAATGTTTTAATACTGATCAGTTAACATTCTTAGAAACGCCTCTGGTTTAGATCTCGCGGCCTTCCATTTTGTCTGCGTCCAATTTACGGCCATCTTACCCGATTCTATATACAGGGTGTCCCAGAATTAACTATCTATTTCAATGAAATCGGACAAATTTTTTAAAAACACACTTTTATTTATGTTTATCATGTTTAATATGTGTTAAAAATGTATAAATTTCTAAATTTTTTTCACAATTTTTTTTCATAATTTTTTTCATTATCTGGTCCAATGAAAGACCGTCTGAAGTCATAGAATGGCAAAGAGACTCTCCAAAAGTTAACGTGTGGCTTGGAATGACCAAATCCAAAATTTATGGCCCATTCTTCTTTGCGGAAGCAACTGTAACAGGTACCGTCTACCTTGATATGCTTCAGCAGTTTCTCGAACCACAGCTTCTTGATGATGGCATTCTTGATAATGTTGTGTTTCAACAAGATGGAGCACCATAAATTTTGGATTTGGTCATTCCAAGCCACACGCTAACTTTTGGAGAGTCTCTTTGCCATTCTATGACTTCAGACGGTCTTTCATTGGACCAGATAATGAAAAAATTATGAAAATAAAATTATGAAAAAAATTTAGAAATTTATACATTTTCAACACATATTAATCATGATAAACATAAATAAAAGTGTTTTTAAAAAAATTGTCCGATTTCATTGAAATAGATAGTTAATTCTGGGACACCCTGCATAATGGCTTCTCCATTACCTGTCACTGCAGCTACTTTTACTACAGACTTTCTACTTTTTTCATTGGCGTTTCGTGTCATTTTTACCCTTCAAAATTCCCTCTCCTCTTTCTGTACTTTTAAAGACTCCAAAAACGCACTCTAGGTATTGGAGTCTTTTAATCCTCTCTACTCAGTTCTTTCGAAAATTTTAGAGAGGCTATTTTTAATTGATTGTCGAGGGCGGAGGGTTGAGTTTTGTTGTGTACCCACCCACGTAGCCATTAGAGAAAATGAGGAAGCGGACTAGTCCGCAAAGTCCGCAGCATCCCATTCCCCTGAGATTGGCTGTCCGCTTTCTTAAAAAAAATTTCCTTCAATTGATTGGGGTCACAGTTCGCGTCGTCTGGCACCGACAGCGGGTGCCATTATTGCTCCCATGATGTCAGGTCGTCACGTCGTGGCTTCTGTCTGTCCCTGGACTTATCCCCATGTGTCACCAAGGTGGAAAACTGCTCTTGCCCATCTTCGAATTGACCACATTCACCTTATGCTGATCGAATGTCCCAGTCTTGAGGGCTTACAGCGGTGTCGTCTCTCGAAGTACCAAAGGGAGGATGCCACCTATCCTTTGTCTTCCGTGCTTGAGGAAGGGGCGTTCTACCTAGGCAACGGATATGTTGAGAATGCTGACTTCCTCCCTCTTTCGTAATGCTTTTAACCTTCATTTTTTTACTCGTTTTAATTTTTACTTCATTCTCTATTTCATATTTGTCATTCTTCTCAGCGTTTTATTTCATTTTTAGCTTTCATTTTATATGCGTATTCAGTGTCAGTGACCTTCATGTTGCCACTCCAGAAAAATTAACTTCAATTACTCATCTTCTCACTCGCACTTTGTCAAGTTATTGACCTTGATTTTCATTTAACACCGAATTCTCTGCTTCGACGACTGGCTGCATGCCTTCCAACTCGCCACGCAAATTCTCTGATCACGTATTATATAAAATTGGTTATTTTATCCCAAAATTTCATATGTTAATATAAGAATTATATTTTAAAATTGTACGTTATCTAATCATATAAAATTTATCCCAGAGGAATTATTATAAACAATTTTATAAACTCGCTCTATATTAAAGACCATTCTTTCAAACGAGTTTACGCATAAAATCCCATACATTTACCAATACACAATTGAAGTACCCATACAACTACCGCGAAAGAGGTACGACATTTAAGAGACAAAATATTCTATCGACAAGTATCCTGTGGGTTAGGTTAAGTTAAATTCGCATGTAGGTTAGGTTAAGTTAGGGTAGTAAGAGCGACGATAGCCTGTTCCATCCACGAAATATGTATTGATCCTTCGCGAAGCCGTCGCCAACAGCTTCCATTCAGACCCTAAAACTTTATATTTTGGATAAATTTCGCGATTCAATAGAAATCGTATTTTATTTAAAATTCTGAGCGACAAGTTACTCAATAGTGTATCTGAGACCTCCTTGGTGTGATGCGATCTAATTAGCTTTCCTTTAATGGCTAAACCCAACCTCAGTATGATTTCTATACCAAATTCGATTTCTCTATTGTTATGCATCTTAGATGATACGTTTCTTTTCCCTAAATTGGAGCTTTTAATTTCTCAAACGCCCGTTTTGTTCATCATTCTTAGTTCTAAATTTATACCGTGTAGCAGGGTTGCCAGGTCTGTCCTATTTCAGGTTCGGTTGTCCTAAACATTTTCAAATAAAGGGGACAACCCAAAACTGTCCTCTTTTGTCCTATTTGAGAAATTTATCACATGCATTATAAAAAGAAACATTTAAGAACAAATATAATTTTAAACAAAGTATGAGAATATAAATATAACGTACATATATTTACGTTTCTTCAAATGGTTTACACAGTCTCGCGGCTCTCGCCGCCACTGAAGTATGTACAATGTACGTATTCCGTATTGAAACGTTTTATTACATTTTGGCTATGCATTGCAAAACATTACAGTGTGCCGCGTGGCATGCCGCTTAGTTTTAATGCATAGACCCTAGGCAGCTAGACTATAGAGCCTATCAGTCGCGAATCAAACATAAATCAATGTGGTTGTGATTTTGTTCGTTTGATCATGTTAAGTGAATAACCAAGTTTATATAATATAGTTACATCGCATCATTTGAAATATAAATATATAGCCCTTCAATATGGGAAAGTGGAAGAATACATATAATGATAACAGACATTATAATAAAGACTGGGAAAACCAATTTAAATGGCTTTCGTGGAAGAACAGTTCTTGTATGTGTAAGTGGTGCAATTGTGTATTGACTTTTAGCATAAAATAACTCGGTATGGTAGTAATTTAAACCTGTCCCTTTTTAAAAAATTTATAACATTGGCTGTCCACTTTTTTTTGTAGTTTGTCCCATTTTAAGAGATATCACCTGGCAAACCTGCCGTGTAGAGTAACAAAGTCGATTTGCACAAGGTCAGCCCAAAGCCTACCTATTTTTATCTAGTAGATTCAAGCTCACATTATAACGTGTAAATAATTTCATACAAACGATTTTGAACAGAAGTTTTTAAGCCAGTGAGAGCATAACATTTATTTTAAGCTCACGAGCCACTTTGATTTTGAGTGCAGCTTCACAACTTTTTACCCATTGGCTTCAAATGCGAAGCTCAAAATTTTGATGGCTGTGGTATTTTCGTAAATTTATGGCCTCGCTGGCTTTTCCTCGATTTCACTAAAGAATATGAAACTGTACAAGCGTTGTCTGACTATATAAAGGGAAGAGTTGGTGAACCTGAGTCATGGCGATCATAAAGTTGGCACCAGAAACTCTAAACACACTTGTAGGTCTATTTAATTCATGCTAGGTTAGTTAAAATTAGGTTAGGTTTGCTTTGGTTAGGTTAGTCATTTACATTTGAAATCTTATATACAGTACAGTAATACAGTATATATACAACTTTTTTTAAAGGAAAATAGTGCCTAATATAGAGAGTTTGTAAAAATTGATTATAATAACCAATCGTTAAGGGCTACGTTGTAGCCAGTCGTAATACCGCTTCCCTTTGATCAGCGAAGTTAAGTGACATTGGGTCGGATAGTAGTTGGATGATAGACCGTTCAATTGAAAGAAATTTCTTTAAGGAAACAGACGGGCAGCTTCATGGGAACGGGATACTGCGGACTTTGTAGATTAGTCCGCTTCCTCATTTCCTCTGATGGCTACGTGGGTAGGTACACAACAAAACTCAACTCTCCGCCCTTGACAATCAATTAAAAATACCCTCTCTAAAATTTTCGAAAGAACTGAATAGAGAGGATTAAAAGACTCCAATACCTAGAGTGCGTTTATGGAGTCTTTAAAAGTACAGAAAGAGGAGAGGGAATTTTGAAGGGTAAAAATGACACGAAACGCCAATAAAAAAAGTAGAAAGTCTGTAGTAAAACTAGCTGCAGTGACAGGTAATGGAGAAGCCATTATAGATAGAATCGGGTAAGATGGCCGTAAATCGGACGCAGACAAAATGGAAGGCCGCGAGATCTAAACTAGAGGCGTTTCTACGAGTGTTAACTGATCAGTATTAAAACATTGGAAGTGTAAACTAATGTTTGAATGTTATTCACAACAAGAAAATGCCCTACATGATTTATGAATGCTACTACCTTTGCAATACAATCACCACGAAGGAAACAATGGTGCTCAAGCGCTTTCGTCTAATGACATCCTCAGGAACACTGAGGATGTGTTCCTGAGGATGTCATTAGATGAAAGCGCTTGAGCACCATTCTGTGTTTCCTTTTTCCTTCGTAGTTATTTCATCATATATATATATATATATATATATATATATATATATATATAAATATTGGCGGATAACCGGATATCGGATATCCGGCAAATCGTGATCACCGGATATCCGGTATTGCAAATAATACCTGATGCATATGTTAAAAGCTCACTCGTTTTACCTAGTACCTAGTCTTAGGGAACCTTACTATTGTTTCTTACTCCAGGCTGTACGTTACTAGTTTTCTTGTTCATTTCAGAAAAATTGTGAAAATATAGACTTTCTAGTCGTTAATATTAGAAATAAAAGTGAATTATGTCTTCTAAATCAAAATCAATTATTTGGAAGTATTTTAAAGTCTGTGGTGTGGAAAATGAACATAAAGCGGAGTGCAAATTATGTGATGTTACAAACAATGGGAGGTACATCGTGCGTGGTAAAACACCGCAAGATCATGACTCACTCCAGCCATTCAGCCATCGCTTGCGCTAAACTCAAGACTATACAAGAATCACTAAAGTTGCCCACTCATAAACTAATACAGGATATTCAAACCAGATGGAACTCGACATATTACATGTTAGAACGTCTGCATGAACAAAGGCAGGTAGTGACAGCATATGCTGCAGAACAAGACATTCCAACACTCACCGCTTATAACTGGGGTTTGGTGGAAAATATTATTCGAGTGCTACAACCATTTGAAGAATTGACCAAACAAGCAAGTAAAGACAGCGAACTGATCAGTTTTGTAATTCCAGCAGTAGCTACACTACATTCTTATCTTTCAAAAAGACAAAAAGATTGTGGGATCGAAACTGTCAAGCAAAACTTGAAAGAAGCGCTGGAAGACCGTTTCATGAAACCGACATGCAGTAAATCTGTAAACCTGGAGCAAAACTGCTTTACGGTGGCTACCCTTTTAGATCCCCGCTACAAGTCGCACTTTCTGAAAGATGCCAATGGGGTGAAACAGCAGCTTGTGGCAGAATTAGTTGAGCACGAAAAACTGCAGAAGAAACATTCTACTAGCCGGGCTGAAGCAGAAGTCGAGGAAGCAGAAGTAGCAGAGGTTGGTTTACCAATGAACTTGGCTGAAGAAACTCATGAGGACATATGGGCTTGCTTCGACCAACTTGTGAAAAAAACTTCAGTGGATCAAGAAGACAGCAGCAGTGCAGACGAATCATGCCAGCTACCCGATGTTTCTCAAACTTCAGACTCATCCAATGCAAAGTGTTCTCTGCTTCATAGGCATTCAAAGGCTAAAAAACTCTGCCTCTTCTACACTTCAGAAATAGATAAGTATCTGTCGCTACCAAACATACACAGGACTGACAACCCAATGAAATGGTGGTACAACAATGTCAATCAATTTGAAACATTGAAACAATGGTCCTTAAATATTTAAGTGCACCACCAAGTTCAGTTGCCTCTGAACGGTTTTCAGTGCAGCGGGTCAGGTATATGCAGACAACCGAAGCAAATTATTGCCAGCTAATGCTGAAGAACTGATCTTCTTGATGAAAAATATGAAATATAGTGAATCGTAAATACGTACATTAAGTCTATTTTCATTTATTTTTCAACACATATTGCCATACTATTGTTTGCTTGTCTTCATTTTTCTATAATGTGTGATATCATGATATGTCAATGTTACAGATGTATTTAAATTTTTGATCTGTTTAGCTCAATTAGATCAATTTAATTCTGTTTCTGTTTATTATTATTGTGTTAGGGTGGTTGTCATAACCACTTCTTTGGATCCCTTGATTATTAAACTTATTTCTTCTCTCTTTGGGTCGCCATTGTTGCAGATAGAGAGGTTAAAACTAACTAATATAGCTAATAATAATAATAATAATGCTATTACTTTGTAGCTACCTATAAAAATGTTTATTAAGGATTCATCATCTAAGATATTTAATTAAAATTAAAAGTGCCGGATAGTGCCACTATCCGGCCGGATACCGGATAGTGCAAAAAGTGCCGGATATCCGGAAAAACCGGACCGTAACCGGATATCCGGCACATCCCTAATTTATATATATATATATACACCTTTCAGATGTCCCGTGCGATGATTCCTCACTTCACGGAGGTCAGGCTTGTTGCCCCTCCTCTTCAGTTGGCCTGAAGTAGAGTTAGTTGGTTTGTGCTCTCCACTTCACATAGCCAGGTAACCCCGGCTCATCTGGAATTATTCTTCTGAGCCAGGCGTCTAGTCTTCTTTTGAAGATTTCTACCATTACACCAGTCGTGTTTTGTATTTCCTTGGGCAGCTGGTTGAACAAAGCGCTTTTTCTTCAGGGTTGAGGATGTTCTCTGTCTAATCTTTAGTTTGGGAACACTACACATTCTTCCTTTCCTACTTTTCACCGCTGTTTGAGGCGTTATAGGGTTCAGAGTGAGATTAGGGACTAGTTCCTCTATTATTTTCAAAGTATAAATAATGTACCTCCTCCTACTCATCTTATTTCAGCGAACAAATTTAATTCACGTAACCTTACCGTAGGCTTCTCTGAATTCCTTCTAGCTGAATAATGTCTTTTTTACATAGGGATGTTAAGACAGAGCAATACCCCAACTTTGGGTATGATCAGTGTTTTCAACAAATGAACCATTCTATTCCTGTCCTTTCTTTTGAAAGTTCTCAGTCTATGTCGTATTATTCTTTTTTCTTTGTTTTCTGCGGTCTTATTTTGAGTTTTAAAGTTCGCGTCATCAGTCATTATAACTCCTAAATCTTTTGCTCTGGAGTTTCTCCGAATTTCCTGTCCATTTGGGATATAGTATTCCCTGCATGGATTTTAGTTCCTCCCTCCTTATCCTAATAGTTGCAATTTCTCTCTGCTAAATTTCATATTGTTGCCTTCTGACCAACTGTAAATTCTGCTTGTGTCCGTTTGTAGAATATATATATGTGTGTGTGTGTGTGTATGAGGCGGGGGTCTGGGGAGGACGGCAATGACCCCCCCCCCCCCCCATGACTAGGGAATTGAGCATTTTCAGGGCAGATTTTTCCTGATATTCCTTTGTTGTTTTTTTACTTCTTGAGGTGAATTAATTACTTGCTACAATACTTGTAGTTAATAATTAAAACGTAAGTTGAGGACTTACTGAATTCTATATCAATTGCAATGCCGTAGTTTTGCTTGTCACTTAGAAATGTTGTTGCAAAATTTTATCTAATTTTTGTAAATTGTAATGTTTTTTATATCAAAAAGGCTTAATATACGTTACTCATACTCTAACCTTTGTCTTATTTTATGCTACACATAGTGCTTATACGGAAATCAGGGCACCCTGAAAATTTTTAGGGCAAATTTTTCCGCTCCACCCCAAGTAAAGTGCCATCCCATACGCCTGTGTGTGTGTGTGTGTGTGTGTGTGTGTGTGTGTGAGGTGTCGCGAGTACGAGAGGCGAACTCGCCGAACCAGTTTTGAGATATACACGTTTAAACATTGTGACTATTGTGTACGAGGGACACATGGCGCAAATCCACGCACTGAAAATAATTACATTTTGAGCGTATGAGGTGGTATTTGGCTATACCAAGTTGTCTGTGGATGGGGCAGGGTTAAACTATTCATTCGTGAAACAATCGTCCCTCGTACTCGCGACGCCTCATTATACATTTAAATATTTCGTTGTAAAGTTTTATTTATTAGAGAAATAGGAAGGCGGAACGAATAAGCAAGTGAGAATTTATTCCAGAGTTTCAATTTTGCACGAAATTTACCATTAAATTTGAATTATTGAAATGTAACTCTGAGAAGTTTGGTGTTTATATTATCGTAAATTCAAGGAAACTGAATTTTAAACATTTGAATCAAAGCTTAGTGTGAAAATGCGAATGGTGAGATAAATAGCGAAAATTTAACTCCCAACGCCAAAAACATTCGGCATTCCATTTCATACAGTTTGAACATAAAATAATTCACTCGTCCTTGCTTGTTCTCTCTGCTACACAAGTTCTGGATAGTTGCCAGGTGAGTTAATGGAAGTTTTCGGAATACATTCTCAAGGTTTGGTTTAAAAGGAAAAGCCACACAACACAACAGTTACAATTTTGAAGTTTTTGGGATTTTCGATAATAATCCTTGTGAATGAATTCGCATTTTGAGTGATTTATCGTGATGCTGGAATTTTACGATACGAGCTTACTCATTATATATCTCATACATAGAATACCTCAGCTTTCTACTGCGCATCTGAATATATAAAGAACATAGTGTGCTTGTCATTGGACTTTTAATAACATCTTGCAAGAAGCATTTTTAGGAAGTTCAGTAGGCTTGAATTTCTGTGTTCTTCGGTTATGTTTTTTTAAAGCCGTTGCTTTATTGTTTGAAACTATTTCCGTTTTTGCCAGACGTTTGTAGGCACAGTTTCGGAAAAAATTCGCCTAGAAACAAAATTTGCTTTTTGAACGAAGAAATATTTGTCCATCAGGTGGGCTACGTCGTGGCAAATGTCGTAACACCGCTTCCCGTCAATCAGCGAAGTTAAGCGACATTGGGTCTGGAAGTAGTTGGGTAGAGTCCAGATGATATACCGTCCAGATAATATACCGACCCGTGGTTCTAATCCCATGCAAAGCTGTTGGTTCCCTCCGCAATATGACCTGAGATGTTGCGAAGGAGATTAAACAATCCCATCAACCATAATTGTGGCTAAAATTAACAATTTAATTATTTCCAAAAGTATGTATATTTCCATCAATTCTAAAAACTGGTTATGGAACACCTGAAGGAAATGATCCTGTACTGACGACTAATTATAGAACAATTCACTCGTTATTTATATTCTACAAAAAATTTCAGGAATTTACAAATTTAGGATAAATCATAATTTACAATCATAGAATTTGTCTGCATATCAGTATTCAGTATGGTCCGTGTAAGAAAAATCGAGTGAACTGGAAATGGGAAACGCCAATGTCGCTACACAGAATATATATTTTTTTAAACAGGAAGGAGGGGCCAAGGGCGAACGTTCGCAAAAACGCACCTCTCTCCCTCATAGGAAGAAGAGCCAAAATCAAGGTTCAGAGTTTTTGAAATGCCTGGACACTGCGTTTGAAAGGTTGGAGGTCATACACAGGGGTAAAGATAGATTGAGGAAGGTTGTTCCAGAGTTGACCAGTTGGGTAGGTGAAAGATTGAGAATACCGATTAACCCTTGCGTGGGAAAGAAAATGGATGAGTGTGTGTCGAAAGTCTGGTACTGCAAGCTCTCCTTAAAGTAGGAGGCACGCAGCTAGAGAGTTCAGAAGAGCAGTGTCCGTTATAATAGCGATAGTGAAAAGAGAGTGAGGCAACATTGCTGCGAAGAGAGAGGGATTGAAGACGGTGAGTAAGAGGCGGGGAAGTGATGAGACGGAAAAGCCTTTTGATTCCACCCGGTCGAGTAGAGTTGTGTGGATTGAGCCACCCCATAATTTCCATCTTTATAGATTTGAGCAAGGCTTTTGATGGGATAGGCCATAATATGCTACTGAACAGGCTATATTGCTATGGCTTTAGAGGTGATATATACATACATACATATACAGGGTGTACACAAATTATCTTTACAACTTCTCTCTCAAATAAAAATATTAGGAAACGAGGTACACACACCGTTTTTGCGCCATTTGTGAAAGAAAGTAATAAAGCTTCACGTGGCAGTTCTCGGATGTCAGATTATTGTGCAGGGTGTACACAAATTACGAAATTGGTACGAAATTCCCTTAACATGCATTTCCCAAATCGGTGGATTGGCCTTGGGGGGGGGGGGGGCATCTCTTGGCCGGCCAGATCACCATACATAACACCCTGTGACTTTTTTCTATGGGGTTATGTAACTCTAGTGGCCAACATCGACGATTTAAAGACCAGAATTGCTTCTGCTATTGCGAGAGTTGACGTTGAAATGTTGCAGTGTACATGGATGGAGATAGAATACCGTTTGGACGTCTTACGTGTGACAAATGGTGCCCATGTTGAATGTGTTTAAAGTTATGTGAAACTTTATTACTTTCTCTCTCAGATGACGCTAAAATTGTATATGTACCTCATTTCCTAATATTTTTATTTGAGAAAGAAGTTGTAAAGATAATTTGTGTACACCCTGTATATAACTGGTTTAAGTTATTTCTCCAACAAGTATCACTAATTTATAATGTTCAGTAATCTCTCTCCAGCTATGAAATATGGTGTAGTGGTGTACCTCTGAGCTCAGTCTTAGGTTCACTGTTATTTTTATTGATTTATAAATGGTCTTCCACATTCTTCAAATATACACAAGTCCATAAATGTTTTGTGGATGACACAAGAGTTTTTATTTTAGGACACATTCAAAACTAAGTCAACCAGAGTTGTAGACTAGCGAACTGATTACAAACTCTCCTGATATCAGTGCAACGAAACTCATTTTTTTGTGACAAAGAAAATATACATCTGGATGAACTGAATAGTGGATCAATTGTCATTAGTAGTAATAATCATTGTCTTCACTTCGTTTATAGGGTGTTACCCACAGAGCTACGAACGCTGGTGATTGTCATAAAGAAATGTGAAGTAAAGAATTTTTTTGTAGTAATGTTTGACAAGAACTTAATGGTGAAGGACCACATACTATAAATGTTGTGTGTGGTGGGGGAATGCACTAGCGGCGTTAGGGCCCTGAAACCCCTGCAATTGCAGGGGCAACGAGGGGCTCCACGCGACCGATTACTGTCAACAGTTTTTCATGTCGGGGCCCCTTACGCGACCTTGGTCCGGACTTGCCAAGAAAAGAAATCTCGAGGAAAAAATACAATATCACATGATTCGCAAAAAAAAAAAACGACGAGATTATCACAAGCTTATGTATAAGTCTGGTGGCGTATTCATTTGCTGTACGAAGTTTCACTGTGCGTTCAAATTTAGCGCTGTGTTTGCAGAGTTTTTTGTCCCATTGTGTGTGTGGTTATTGTGGGATGTGAACCAGGAAGTTGTATTACGTAAGAGCACAATTTCTGGAAGTTAATGCTTTTTGTCATACTGTTTCTCTTTTCGGGCTCAAATTGAGTAGTCGTCTCAGTGGTACAAACAAACTACCTATTTGCGTTTGTAAATTTGTGTTGGGAGGGGGAATGTTTACTGTAACTCTTATCACAACAAAAATTTAATTTACGCTATGACAGGGCCCCTATTGTGTTTTGCAGGGGTGCCCCAAGTGGCTAACGCCGTGTGTGTGTGTGCGCGCGTGCGTGCGTATTTTGGGATTGTTTAACCTCGCTTTTTGTAACGGTAAAGGTCATGTGACGGAAAGGACCTACAGTTTTATGTGGCAATTCTTGATTTAGTTTTCTTTGGGTGAATTTTAAATGCAATTATCGGGAACAGTCCAAGGAAACCTGTCTTCTTAACTGCAAAGTTATTAAGATTCTACGCTAAGAGAAAATATTTTGTATATGGAATTCCAGACTTGGAAGCTAAACAAACGGCAAACACTCCTCTGAATAGAAATGAAATTAAATGACATTAATATTTATTTGTACATAAAATTAATTATTCAAACGTCGATCATTACTGCAGGTACTAACTCGCTCCTGATTTATGATAAAATTACAATTCTGAGTTTGGTAACCGGTCATGTACGAGAAATAAATATGAGAAACAACATCCATAAAGGCCATTTTCTGTTGGTCTCAAATTTGACTTGACTTGAAGTCACATTATTTCACTGACTTCAGGTCAGATTTGCTGGACCAATAGAACGGGATAACATAAGTTGACATTATATTTAAAAAAAAACTCGGTTTGGCCCATCTTTGGCTTGGCCTACTTTGTCCCTGAATTTAAGGCTTAGCGCCATTCGTCTGCATTCTCAGTGCAGCGCAGCAAGGTTCTAAATTCATGTTTCCATGATGAATCCAGCCCACTCTAAAACTGAATAAGGCCTAGGTCTGAGCTCGCCCACCTGAGCTAGTTTTGGAAACAGTCCTAAAATTGCAATAATGCAGGGCCAATTCTTTACCTAAAGCCAACCTTTATCATGTGTGACCCCGAAAATCATGTTCACACAATTGACGACCACAAACACTGGTCGAAGTTCGACAAACTCCCCAAACGTTATATATATATATATCGGCTATTGATTGGTGGCGCGGAAAACGCAGTTTAATAATAAACAGGAACACCAGAGAAAATACAAACATCCTTCAAGGTTTAATAGTACCAACGTTTCGGAATGCACTAATTCCATCTTCAGGGCTAAAACAATAAAATTCCAAATCACATACAAAATACAAATTGCTTAATAACAATTTAAAATAAACTTAAAAATTATAAAAAGTAGCTAAGAAAATATAAACATTAAACTAAAAGGTAATAAATGTGAAGTTAAAAAGTTAAATTATAAAAAAGTAAAAGCATTAAAACTGAAATGTAAATATTTACACTGTAAATATCGTTATTTTAAATTGTTATTAAGCAATTTGTATTTTGTATGTGATTTGGAATTTTATTGTTTTAGCCCTGAAGATGGAATTAGTGCATTCCGAAACGTTGGTACTATTAAACCTTGAAGGATGTTTGTATTTTCTCTGGTGTTCCTGTTTATTATATATATATATTATATATACACAGGGTGTCCGAGAATTATCTGTACAATTTTTGGCTGTTATTAAAAGTCACCATGAAGTGTAGAAATTCCAATGTTGTCCATTTTACAGAGAATCTCATTAAGTTTTTTCTGATACCACGTTTTGACAAGTTTTTTAGAAATGTACGCGGGTGACAGACATTGATGATTTAAAAGCAAAATTACAGCTGTTATTGAGCGAATTGATGTGGATAT
>JAJOZX010004275.1:0-37500 GCA_023014485.1 Bathynomus jamesi
GCTTGTATAGGAGACATTCCGCGCAAGATGAGGAGGGAGAACGAACAAATGAAAAAATGAGGTAACCACCGGGAATCTGACCGGCAATCGGAAGATCCCGGGTTCGATTCCCGGGTGGTTACCTCATTTTTTCATTTGTTCGTTCTCCCTCCTCATCTTGCGCGGAATATTCTTCTATACAAGCGTCGTTCTTTACGTTAATTATACTGCATGTTCTTTGCAGTTGAAATGTGTATATATATATATATATATATATATATATATATATATATATATATATATAGAGAGAGAGAGAGAGAGAGAGAGAGAGAGAGAGAGAGAGAGAGAGATGGGATGACTTTTTTAATTGAACACATGAAATAAATGAATGATGCAAACCCACAAGGTAAAGGAAAAATGATTCCAAGGTCTTTCATATATTCAACAATACGCCTCGTCAGGAAATGAAGTGAAAAGGCAAAATGCCTCATCTTGTGTTTTCCTTCATTCCCTAACGAGGTGTACTGTTGAATATACGAAAGTGCTTGGAATCATTTTCATTTTTCCTTGTGGACTTGCATTATGTATATATATATATATATATATATATACATAATAACGCCTCCCCGAGTTCGGGCAAGGTCAGGATGTTACTCGAGAGAGGGTATTACTTTCGCACTCCTGGCTTCAGAAATAGCTTACTCTTCGTATTCCTACAATCGCAGAGTACTGTGTGGGCCCGTGATTTTCTTTTTCCCAGTTATCAAAGTCCAAAGAGTAGAAAATAAACAGAACGGCTTATACGATTTTTAATTTGAATATAGGCGAGATAAATATAATTGATTAACGTAAATCAAATGTTTCTTTTATACAGAACAGAGAGTTAATAATAATAATAATAATAATATAAAAATAATAAAAGTTTCATAATTATAATATCGTTACTTTTTCTTCATTGTAAGATATGAAATAAGCCAGGGACCCCTTTAAGACATCCTTGTCCGTTCTGAATCTCCAAGCTTATATGAATCAATTGCAAGCTACTGATCTTTCTCTAAACAGTCAGACTTAAATTGATACCCAATCTTCCAATTTCCAAAAGCAATACCTGTTAACGGACCGAAACCTTTCAGCCCGGAGACCCTTACCAGGGATCTGCCTTAAGGGCGCTGATCCCCTTCTTATATAGTCAAAGGAACGGAACCTGGCTACGCCATCACGCAAGCGGTTGACGTTATCTGAAAACATTGTAGAACCGAGCTTTTTAACAACTCTTTTTCCCCAAGTGAAATCAAAGAAAACCGTCTGCGTCACTGCTTGTGAATTCCGTTCGGAAGGAAACGAGTCATACATAGCTTGGGAATTATTGAATGAATGAAATTACATAAATATAATAGTCACCAGGGCGCAGCTTTACTTCGATTATAAATTATAACATGTATTATATATATATATATATATATATATATATATATATATATATATATATATATATATATATATATCAGTGACGACGGAGGGAGTCAGGCAGGTCAGGCTGAGCCTGACCTGTTATTCCTCCTACTAGGGACTTATAAAAACTAACATAAAAAAACTAACAATACACAATCCCATCTCTTGTGAAGTTGTCAGGCTAAAAATTTCCATCCATCCATCTATCATCTAAACCCCATTTCCCCAGTGAGGGTGGGGAGAGAGACGCGGGAAGAGAGGGAAGATATGTGGCTAAAAATTTGGAGTCAGATATCTTTACTTTATAAAACATGTTATAATGACCATGTTAGGATTTATAAATAAGCTTATATAGCTATTTGCATATATACTGTGACTGTACATAAAGTTAATTATTACTGTATTATTATGCATCTTCTCAAATAACAAAGCCTTACAACTCGCATAAAAATGCACACTTCCACTTCTTGTCAGGCAAACAATTTTAAGCCTGACGTCTCTTTTTGAAACATGTTATGATGTAAATCTTATGATTTATCTATAATGTTATAAAGTCATTTGGATATTCACTATACGTAAAGTTAATTAGTATTTTAATTGATTTATTACTTTGTATCCACCGAATAACCAAGTTTTTAATATTCGAAGTCAGGCAAATTCCCATCTGCCTGACGACTTGCTGCTGTGCCAAATATATGTTATTATCTTGAATTACTAAACATTTAAAAGCAATATTTGCATATCATACTGGCAGTTGGGTATTTCTATATATTCTACTTTTGCATAGTACAGTAAATTTTAAGAAATTTAATACACAACATATGGAAAGTGTTCATTTTATATAAAGTCTGTCACATCTGCGTTGAAACAGAGGAGTTCAAAATGCTGCGATGAATTGCCAAATCTCTTTGGCTGGTGAATTAAACGGAGTGCAAGAGAAACTGAGACAGTGCGGGGACAAATATGCTCATTTCATTCACTGTTATGCGCACACATTGAATTTAGTTATTATTAAAGTAGCGAATCATTTATCAGGTGTCAAACTTTTTTCTCTCATTTGAAGGCATTTAATAAATTTACTTCCTCAAGCACAGAGGGATCAATGAAAGAAAGCCACCCCCAAAAGTTTCTAGTGAACAATGCCACCCTAAAAAATGATCAAGTAAACAATGCCACCTTAAAAAATTATCAAGTAAACAATGCCACCCTAAAAAATTATCAAGTAAACAATGCCACCCCCCAAAATCACTAAAGTAAAGAATGTAAGTAAAAACACCTTCATGAAGAGTTGTTTATTATTTATTAATAAGGAATAATGTTAAGTAAAAAAAAAATTGTATTCACGGAGAATGAATGTCACGACTTAACCTAACCTTACTAACTAATTAGGTTAATTGAATGCCCGGTTAGGTAAACTGTACGCCCTTGATAATTGGTTAGGTTAAGTCGTGATATTTTCGTGATATTTTCGCTCCATAAATACATAACGTGGATCTAATCTAGTAGTGAATCTTACATTTAAGCTAACGTACAAGACCTAACCTAAATAATTAACCTACCTACCTAAATAACTTACAGATCAATGAAAGAAAGCCACCCCTGAATTGTGTTAATGAAAGAAAGCCACCCCCGACCCGTTTGAGGGCGGCTTTCTTTCATTGATCCACAAAGAGAAATAATGTATTCAACAATTTTAAAGTTACCATTCCAAGTTTAAGTGAAACACGCTGATGCTATCGGTTAAGAACAGTATCAGCTATATTACGTCAGTGTGGAGCATTGAAAGCGGCTTTAGAAAGCATTTTGAATGATGAAATATCGTGGGATGAAGATAGTTTAAGCCAGGCTGAAAATCATTACGGAAAACTAAATGACTTTTTATTTATGTTTTATATTTGCTGCTTTGAAGAATTACTTAGCAATGCTGAAAAACTATTTGATGTTTTACAGTGCAAGATAGTGGATATGGAATTTGCAGAAAAAGAAAATTAATGATTTTATTAGTTTTCTGGAAGGAAAAATTAATGAAAAAGTTATACTGAAATTCTTAAAAAGACAAGTGACATAGTAAGTTGTCCGACATTTCCCCCTACTAAGAGACTCGGAGGAAAAATGAAAGACTTTAAAGAAATTTACTTTAGCATTCTGAATACCTCTGTAACAGCCTTGAAGGAACGATTTGAATGCATTCAGGAGTTCTCATTTTTTGAGCTGTTGAATTCATTAATGTTTGCAGTAATATAAAGAAAATTTCCCAAGAAACTTAATAGAAGCACTTAAATATAAGTACAGTAATCTATTTGACGTAAAAGCTTTAACGTCAGAATTGAAATACATCTATCAGGACTCCGATTTCTGTCAGTGCAAACATGCAAAAGAAATTTTAAAGCTTTGTCTTGACCTTGGACTTAAACAGCCTTACCTGAAACGATCAAATTAATTCGGCTCCTTTTGACAATCCCTGTAACCAGTGTGTCAACGGAAAAAAGTTTTTCAACACTTAACAGAATAAAGACGTACCAATTGAATACTATGTCAGGGGAAAGGCTGTCTAGTTTAGCAAGAATTTCCATAGAGAAAGAAATTGTAATATCGCTAGAGAAGAATAAAATGTTTCACGACAAAGTAATTGAAGAATTTGCATTAAAACCAAGAAGATTGGAGTTTATTTATAAATAAATAAGGTAAGGCGATGTTTTATTTCCTAAATTTATGCCAGTTAAAAATATTCTAATTATCATACATAATACATATCACAATGAAACAAGTATCAAATTATACAGTATATATATATATATATATATATAATATATATATATATATATATATATATATAATATATATATATATATATATATATATAACTGCAAACAGCAGTATAATTAACGTAAGAACGACGCTTGTATAGGAGATATTCCGCGCAAAATGAGAGAGAGAGAACGAAATAAATGAAAAAATGTATATAATGTTACGGCATGCGAGAGGTGCCCCCTTGGGGCATTGGTTTCTGCGCGTATGTAGAAGAATTACGGCATTTGAATGAGTGAGGCCCATGGTGTAATGGTTATCATATCTGACCGGCAATCGGAAGATCCCGGGTTCGATTCCCGGGTGGTTACCTCATTTTTTCATTTGTTTCGTTCTCTCTCTCTCATCTTGCGCGGAATATCTCCTATACAAGCGTCGTTCTTTACGTTAATTATACTGCGTGTTTGCAGTTAAATGTATATAATGTTACGGCATGCGGGAGGTGCCCCCTTGGGGCATTGGTTTCTGCGCGTATGTAGAAGAATTACGGCATTTGAATGAGTGAGGCCCATGGTGTAATGGTTATCATATCTGACCGGCAATCGGAAGATCCCGGGTTCGATTCCCGGGTGGTTACCTCATTTTTTCATTTGTTTCGTTCTCTCTCTCTCATCTTGCGCGGAATATCTCCTATACAAGCGTCGTTCTTTACGTTGATATATATATATATATATATATATATATATATATTATTGTAATGTTCTTAATTTTATGAGTAAAAACGAATTAAGAACGTTTACACCTCGTTCCTAAAATAAATTAAAACGGAAACCTGGTTAAAAATTTCCATTACGGTTGAGCGCCGCCCATTAAATTAAATTTTTTTTTACTGGAGTTTCTTTCGGAATTGGGGGTGAAAGGTCGTAGATTCAGCCCCGAGTTTGAGGTTTCGAGTTTCGACCCTAATTAAATTAAATGAAAAGGATGAGAAAGTCACATTATAGAATAGACTTTTTAATGAATTCACGTGTTTTTCATTTCAGTTTGGATGTCGAACGTCATTTTCGCTTCTGTGGATATTTTTTTTTTTTCGGAGGGGTTAAGTGGATCGAGGATGCAGTACGAACGAAGAAGGCGCAGCAGACAGCTCTCTTCCAGCAGGTTTTTTTTTGTGATAGGGAGATCACATGCGTGTATACTACACACACACACACACACACACACACACACACACACACACACAGACTGCTTTTTATTTTAAGTATATTTTAAATATAATTATATTTATTTAAATATAAAATGTTAAAATATTAAAATGTTAAATAAAATGTTAAATATTTTAAATACAAAAGCATGAATATAAGCAAAATTAATAAATAATAAAATTAAATTAATGAAAATTAATAAAAAATTAATAAAAGTATTCAGAATAATTCTAACATCTACAATAAACAGTTTCGTATATGTGGAATCCCTCCTGTTGTTTTCAAGAACTGTTTTTTTGCGTTCACATCTTGCTTTGACATGCTCTCGTCTTTGTCTTTTACTTGGTAATTTTCTTTCTTGCTGCAATTTTGTTCTCATTTAACCTTTCCCAAAGAAGGGTGACCGCTCCCAACCCTCCATCTATCGCCCCATTGCCATGATTTCTTGCCTTTCTAAAGTTTATAAATCTATACTTAATAGGAAAATTCTTAAACACCTCTCTACTCATAATCTTTCAAATCGATAGTATGGGTTCCACAAGGGATGATCTACTGGCGATATTCTTGCATATCACTCTGACTCTTGGTCAGTCTCCTTTTCGGAACTTTGGTGAAACCTTTGCTATTGCGCTAGACATATCAAAGGCTTTTGATAGAGTCTGCCACACATGATTTATTTCCAAAATGCCCTCCTTCAGTTTCTACCCTTCTTTCTGTGCCATCATCTCTGATTTCCTTTTTGGCCGTTCTATGGCTGCGGTTGTAGATGGCTACTGTGCTTCGCCTAAATCTATTGATAGTGTTGTTTCTCAGGGTTACATTCTGTCACCCACTATTTTCCTTTTATTTATCAATGATCTTTTAAGTCGCGAGTCCTGTCCTATCCACTCCTATGCCGATCATTCCAATCTTCACTTACCCATCCGCTTCACAAAGCGTCCCTCTCAACAGTCACTCCATGCTTCGCGTGGGACGGCTATGGCACACCTGACCTCTGATTGGACCAGAGAAAACTTTGTGGTTTTCAATGCCTCAAAAACCCAGTTCCTTCATCTGTCTATTCATCACAATCTTCCATACGACTATCTCCTTATCTTCAACAATACACAACTCAATCCTTCCTCTTCGCTTAACATTTTTGGTGTTTTCGTTTCTCATGATCTTTTCTGGGAAGAACACATATTCTCTGCTTTTGAAACAGCTTCTAAGAGGTAATGTGTGCTGTACGGCTCCGCAGTTTCTTTACCCCAACTCAGCTGCTGTCTATGTACAGGGGTCTTGTCCGCCCATGTATGGAGTACGCTTCTCATATGTGGGAGTTTCAACCCACACAGTTCTATTTGACCATGTGGAATGAAAGGCTTTTCGTCTCATCATTTCCCCGCCTCTTACTTACCGTCTTCAATCGCTCTCTCTTCACCGCAGCAATGTTCCTTCATTCTCTCTTTATTATCGCTATTATAGCGGACACTGCTCTTGTGAATTTTCTAGCTGTATGTCTCCTCCTTTAAGGAGAACACGCAGTACCACACTTTCGACACATTCGCATCCCTTTTCTGCCCAACTCTCTAATGCGATTCAACCGGTCAACTTTGGAGCAAACCTCCTCAATCCATCTTTGCCTTTGCCTTGGCCTTCAATCTTTCAAACGCACAGTATCCAAGCATCTCTTAAACGTTGGACGTTGATTTCGGATCTCTTCTTCTCCTTCTATGGCAGTTCGTTTTTGCGGGCTTTCTCCTTTGACCCATCCTTCCTACATAATATATATATATATACACACTAGGGACACTCAATATATTTTGCCCCACCCTTTTTTCTTAGCTAAATAATAGTCCATGGGGTTGAAATGTCTTTTGGGCCGTAAGTTTAAACTTTCTGCGCTTCACATAACCGGCTTTTCCAGTTTGAACCTCCCTTCCTTGTATAAAACCGCTTTTAAACGCCCTTGTATAAAACCGATGGTTAGCGCAGTTTCCAAAATGGCGTCTGACAGTGATGTGCGTCGTAAACAGAGAGCTGTTATCGAGTTCTTAACCGCAGAGAAGGAAACAGTTGGAAATATTCACAAACGTCTACAAAACGTTTACGGAGATGCTGTTGTTGATCGAAGCACAGTTGGACGCTGGTCTAAACGTGTGAGATCATCAGAGAGAGGGAGAACCAGCCTCGATGATGAGCCACGCAGCGGTCGCCCGGCATTGGCTGTCACATCTCACACTATGCAACAGGGGCGTCCGCAGGATTTTTCGCAAGGGGGGCAAAACTAACTTATTAGTTCTTAGTTCTTATTAGTTCTTTATTAGTATTACTAAGTACATAAATTTAGCACCGAAAGCAGGCTATGATAAGGGGAGATGACGGTTTTTACTCGTACTGGTCGCAGTGCATTTTTTTTCTACCAGTCAAGTCCATTTTTTATATGTTATATGATACTATGATTAACTGTAATCGTGTAAGTTTCAGTGAAATTGACCAAAAGGTTTTCGAGAGAAAAAATAAATAAAACACTCAATATAATGATCTTTCCAAATAATTCCATTACTATATCTTTCAGTATAGTTTATTTAACACTTCTAAGTTCAACAACACGGCACTTCGGTAAAGTAAAGGTAAAGTAAACGACATTTCCTTGAATGTGGAAACACTGACTGAGCTGCGTGGGCAAACACAAATTTCCAAGGGAGGGCAACTGCCCCCTCTTGCCACCCCCTCCGGACGCCCATGCTATGCAACGTGCTAACGGTATCATTCGATCAAATCGGCGCGTCACATACAAGGAGCTATCACTGGAACTAAGAATTAGTGAAGGAAGTGTGAATATTATAATTCAGCAACTGGGGTACTCAAAAGTGTGTTCACGGTTTATTTCTCGCCGACTAACTGAAGATCACAAAGCCCAAAGAAAAAAATTGCTTCTGAGTCGTTCGTTCAATACGAGACAGAAGGGGATGACTTCCTTTCACGAAATGTGACTGGGGATGAGACTTGGGTACACCACTGTGAACCTGAAACAAAACGCCAATCCATGGAGTGGCATCACGCAGACTCCCCACGCAAGGAAAAGTTCAAAATGGCTCCCTCTGCAGGAAAGATTATGGCCACCATCTTCTGGGACATGAAAGGAGTGATTCTGGTGGACATTATGAAGAAAGGACAAACAATCAACTCAGAGGCATATATTGCTACCCTACAGAGACTCCAGAGACGTATAAAGCGAGTTCGACTGGAGAGAAAACTGGAAGACGTCCTTCTTTTGCACAATAACGCAAGACCACACAACACTTTGCAAACAAGAGAGGCCATCACAAAAATGCGCTTGACTGCGTTACCCCACCCTCCATTCAGCCCGGATTTAGTACCTTCAGACTTCCATTTGTTTGGGCCAATGAAGGATGCTATTCGTGAAAGAAAGTTTCAGAGTGACGATGAGGTTGTTGAGGAGGTTAAGAGGTGGCTGCAGCGGAAGCCAGCGGACTTTTACCAGCAAGGAATAAAGGCCCTTGTTTCGAGGTGGAGGAAAGCCATAGAAAAGGATGGAGACTATGTTGAAAAATAAAAACTTAAAAACTTGTAAAAAAGGTATGTAACTACTTGTGTACAAAATTTCTGGAACTTACAAGGAAACTTGGAAAGAAAAAAAAACAGGTGGGGCAAAATATATTGAGTGGCCGTCGTGTATATATATATATACATATATATATATATAGAGAGAGAGAGAGAGAGAGAGAGAGAGTTACAAGTTACAAGGAAAAGAAGTACCTCAAAAGGCCTTGGCCCATACCGAGGAGGTACCAATGGCAACGGGTGCCAGGGAAAATTTTGTAAAAGTTTATTTTTCTTTCAACTATCCTAGCAGTAGTAGAAAACTGGATAGAAAAGTAGAAGGCTCTCTCCCCACCCTCCCTGCCAGAGGCAGGTACGGAAAAAGGTTGAAGAAAATACCTTGACCCTGGAAAAGTAGCCAAGGAAATTTTACAGGAAAGTGGAGAATATATAAATAGCTCTATATTTAGCTTGCTCACAGAGACACCGTGCAAGCGATCTCCTGCAGAGTTTTCTTATGTTTTAGTCTTGAACTATGAGAGTATTCAGTACTTTGTCTAGCCTATTTTTAAACACATTTACACTTTGACTGGAAACAACCTCTGAGGGAAGTTGGTTCCAGATATTAACTATTTTATAGGAAAAGAAATTTCCGCAGACTGAGGTCCTAAATGTCTTTACACACTCAAATAGTGTGCAAGATTTCGTCTACCCTTTTCTTGAACTGATCCACAGAGGAACTGTTCACAACTTCGAGGTAACCTGTTCCATGTGTCACAGATCTTATACGTAAAGTAATTCCCACACACACTAGTCCTAAACCGTTTCAAATCCAACTTCCAACCATTGTTGCGAGTTGGGTTATCATTTAAACTAAACATACTTCTAAAATCGACATCGTTGAACCCGCGTAAGAGCTTGAAAACCTCGATCAGTTGACCGCGCAGCCTCCGAGTTTCAAGCGAAAACAAGTTCAGGGCGCGTAACCGTCGATTGTAGCCCATATGCCTAACGGAAGGGATTAACTTTGTGGCCCTCGCCTGCACTCGCTCCAGCCTCTCAATATCTTTCCTGAGGGTGGGCGACCAGAACTGCACAGCATACTCCAGGTGCGGCCGAACAAGGGAATTGTACAGTGAGAGCACAATCTCCTTGTTCCGAAACTGAAATTGCCTCCTGATATAACCCAATAGTTTCTGGGCTTTCTTTTCCACCTCTACACACTGTTTCGTAAACTTAAGATCGCTGCTAATTAGCACACCCAAGTCCTTTTCTAAATCAGTCACCTCGATATTACTACCCAACATCGAGTAGTCCGACTTGGGATTGGCGTAGCCAATGTGCATCACTTTGCATTTACCCAAGTTAAACGGCATTTGCCATTTTTCGGACCACTCTCCTATCCTACCTAGGTCCGCACGCAGTTCCTCGATCGCTTCGGGCGTCCCAACATTGGCCCCAAGCTTGGTGTCATCAGCGAATTTGGCGATCCGACTGACGATGCCACCGTCGATATCATTTATGTAAATGATAAACAACAGCGGCCCAAAACGGAACCCTGAGGAACCCCACTAGTGACCGAGGCCCAACCCGAACTAGCACCTTTAATTACAACCCTCTGCCGCCTATTCTTCAGCCAGTTTTCAATCCACCTACCTATTTCCCCACCGATACCCAGCGCGCGCACTTTCGCCATTAGCCGGCGGTGAGGTACCTTATCAAAGGCTTTCTGAAAGTCGAGATAAAGTATATCAATCGCCCTACTCTTATCGTACTCACCCAACATGACGTGGAAAAACTCGAGCAAGTTGGTGAGACACGACCTATGCCGTCTAAACCCATGTTGGGAGTCCCCAAGCAGCTTGTAGGAATCCAAATGGTCAACGATCCTATCCGCTATTATCCCCTCTAATAATTTACCTACAACTGAAGTGAGACTAATGGAACGATAGTTCCCTGGACTTTCGTGATCCCCTTTCTTAAAGATA
Source organism: Bathynomus jamesi (assembly GCA_023014485.1). Lineage (NCBI taxonomy): Eukaryota > Metazoa > Arthropoda > Malacostraca > Isopoda > Cirolanidae > Bathynomus > Bathynomus jamesi. Next base: position 10,919 of record JAJOZX010004275.1, read on the forward strand.
GGGGTCACGTTGGCTTCCCTCCAGTCACCAGGCACCTGGCCCGTCTCCAACGATTTGTTGAAGACTGTAGCCAGGTGGGGAGCCACCTGGTCGCGCAACTCCCGCAACACTCTGGGGAGAAACTGGTCTGGCCTAGGAGCCTTAAACGCGCTCAGTTTGTCTATTCTATCGGCAACGACTGTCGCGGTACATCGAACATTATCCAGGCCAGCACCTTCGTGCCTCACGCCTGGCTCGGGGATGATGCGGGTGTCCTCCCTGGTGAACACTCCCGCAAAGTACTCATTAAGCACATTGGCGTCCGCCCCTGAAGAACTCCTTAGGGTTCCCATTGCAGAGGCTTGCCACCCGTAGTTCTTCGTTACGTTTCGCTAGCCTAACCTTCGCCTTCACTTCCCTACACAGGCGGACATACGCTAAAGTGTTCTCATGGGAACGATTGGCCTTCGCCCTCCTATACGCTACTTTCCTATTTCGGATAGCCGAAGCGATGTCACGATTGAACCACTTAGGCTGCGTTGAAGCAGGGGTGACCGGTTTTGAGGGTATGGCAGCAGACTGAAGCACCATAAACTCGTCCCGGAATGCACTCCACACTCCCTCAACATCGCCGCCGACCTCTAACCCCATATCTCCTACGCTATCCCTGAGGCTAACAAAGTTCGCCCGCCGGAGATCGAGCTTACTGCCTCTCGAGTTACTACGCTTCACCCGAGGGACGCACACACGGAACCTAATAAGACGTGATCACTCCCGCCCAACGATTCGTCAACGGTGAGGCCAGTGACGAGGTTGTCTTCGGTCGTGAACACTAAGTCTAGAACGCTTTCGCCTCGTGTAGGCTCGTTGACCCACTGAGTGAGGAAGTTCTCATCAGCAAAGTCAACTAGCCTCCTCCCTTCAGCATCGGCAGTCCTGTTTTCCCACTTTATGCCGCGACAGTTGAAGTCTCCTAAAACTACACACACCCTATCCCCTAGCAGGCTACTGAGTTCGGTGTACAGGGCTGTATCCTCCACGAGGAGGAGATGCGGAGGTCTGTACACCAAGATTAACCTATAGTTCGTCCCTCCCATTCAGATCGACGCCAAGCAGCTCCCGTTCCGACGGAACTGGCAGTCAACCGGACTCAACGTGTCTCTGACGTATATTAGTACCCCACCCCCCTCCCCACGGGTGCGGTCTTTGCGAAACATTCTATACCCGGGAATTTCGAACTCCCCAACGTAGTCCCTACGATCAGTATGAATCCAGGACTCGGTGATAGCAACGATATCCTGGTATTCTGATGCTAAGAGCGCCCGTAGCTCGCGAAACTTGTTCCTAATTGACCTAGCATTAAAAAGCATTGCACGGAGGGAGCCTTCCCTATTCTGACCGCCCCCTAGCACGACCCGTTTCCCGAACAGCCAGGGCTGTCGGGAGTTGAAGAGCCCCTCACTAACGAGGGGGCAACTTCCGCAGGAGACTGAGCCCTCCAACGTAGGAGGAGGGTCACCCACCTGTACTTCGACGCACCCTTCAGTTGAAGGTACGTCCGCCACCGGCTCATCCTCATCTCTCCCCGGTGGGGGCCCATCATCTCTCCCCGGACTCGACCTCACCATTCTGTATAGGTGCCGGTCGAGCAGCGCGCCTAGCACACCTTTACCCTTGTTATTGAGGTGGACACCATCCCTCTGGTAAAGGTCCCACCTACCCGAAAATGCATCGAAGGGGTCAATAAACTTCACGCCCAGCGGAACGCACAAGTCTTGTACCCTCTCGTTGATGCCAATGACCTTACTGAGCGCGTGGTCACTGGCATTCATTCGCGGTAAAATACCCATTAACATTCCCCTGTCTGTCTTCAGTTTAGATCATCCGCAAGAGACATGATCTCGGTGATGATCCCTTCTGTAAGACCTACCCCACCGCCTTTGAGGAACAGGTCATTGCCACCAGCGTGGACAACGATCGCAGTCCTCCGACTAGCCACGCGCACCTTCTCTACCTTCTTCCTTAAGTGCGCCGTTCCCCACCCAGGTAAGCACCTTACCTTCCTCCCATCCCGGTTTGCAGAAGCAAAGTACTTCTCCTGGCCCCTGATCTGCGAGAGAGAGAGAGAGAGAGAGAGAGAGAGAGAGAGAGATACAAGGAGTTACAAGGAAAAGAAGTACCTCAAAAGGCCTTGCAGCCCATACCGAGGAGGTACCAATGGCAACGGGTGCCAGGGAAAATTTTGTAAAAGTTTATTTTTCTTTCAACTATCCTAGCAGTAGTAGAAACTGGATAGAAAAGTAGAAGGCTCTCTCCCACCCTCCGCTCCCTCCCTGCCAGAGGCAGGTACGGAAAAAGGTTGAAGAAAATACCTTGACCATGGAAAAGTAGCCAAGGAAATTTTACAGGAAAGTGGGAATATATAAATAGCTCTATATTTAGCTTGCTCACAGAGACACCGAGCAAGCGAACTCCTGCAGAGTTTTCTGAGGTTTTAATCTTAAACTATGAGTGTGTTCAGTACTTTGTCTAGCCTATTTTTAAACAGATTTACACTTTGACTGGAAACAACCTCTGAGGGAAGTTGGTTCCAGATATTAACTATTTTATAGGAAAAGAAATTTCCGCAGACTGAGGTCCTAAATGTCTTTACACACTCAAATAGTGTGCAAGATTTCGTCTACCCTTTTCTTGAACTGATCCACACAGGAACTGTTCACAACTTCCGAAGGTAACCTGTTCCATGTGTCACAGATCTTATACGTAAAGTAATTCCCACACACACACTAGTCCTAAACCGTTTCAAATCCAACTTCCAACCATTGTTGCGAGTTGGGTTATCATTTAAACTAAACATACTTCTAAAATCGACATCGTTGAACCCGCGTAAGAGCTTGAAAACCTCGATCAGTTGACCGCGCAGCCTCCGAGTTTCAAGCGAAAACAAGTTCAGGGCGCGTAACCGTCGATTGTAGCCCATATGCCTAACGGAAGGGATTAACTTTGTGGCCCTCGCCTGCACTCGCTCCAGCCTCTCAATATCTTTCCTGAGGGTGGGTGACCAGAACTGCACAGCATACTCCAGGTGCGGCCGAACAAGGGAATTGTACAGTGAGAGCACAATCTCCTTGTTCCGAAACTGAAATTGCCTCCTGATATAACCCAATAGTTTCTGGGCTTTCTTTTCCACCTCTACACACTGTTTCGTAAACTTAAGGTCGCTGCTAATTAGCACACCCAAGTCCTTTTCTAAATCAGTCACCTCGATATTACTACCCAACATCGAGTAGTCCGACTTGGGATTGGCGTAGCCAATGTGCATCACTTTGCATTTACCCAAGTTAAACGGCATTTGCCATTTTTCGGACCACTCTCCTATCCTACCTAGGTCCGCACGCAGTTCCTCGATCGCTTCGGGCGTCCCAACATTGGCCCGAAGCTTGGTGTCATCAGCGAATTTGGCGATCCGACTGACGATGCCACGTCGAAATTATTTATGTAAATGATAAACAACAGCGGCCCCAAAACGGAACCCTGAGGAACCCCACTAGTGAACGAGGCCCAACCCGAACTAGCACCTTTAATTACAACCCTCTGCCGCCTATTCTTCAGCCAGTTTTCAATCCACCTACCTATTTCCCCACCGATACCCAGCGCGCGCACTTTCGCCATTAGCTGGCGGTGAGGTACCTTATCAAAGGCTTTCTGAAAGTCGAGATAAAGTATATCAATCGCCCTACTCTTATCGTACTCACCCAACATGACGTGGAAAAACTCGAGCAAGTTGGTGAGACACGACCTATGCCGTCTAAACCCATGTTGGGAGGCCCCAAGCAGCTTGTAGGAATCCAAATGGTCAACGATCCTATCCGCTATTATCCCCTCTAATAATTTACCTACAACTGAAGTGAGACTAATGGGACGATAGTTCCCTGGACTTTCGTGATCCCCTTTCTTAAAGATAGGGGTCACGTTGGCTTCCCTCCAGTCACCAGGCACCTGGCCCGTCTCCAACGATTTGTTGAAGACTGTAGCCAGAGAGAGAGAGAGAGAGAGTTACAAGGAAAAGAAGTACCTCAAAAGGCCTTGCGGCCCATACCGAGGAGGTACCAATGGCAACAGGTGCCAGGGAAAATTTTGTAAAAGTTTATTTTTCTTTCAACTATCCTAGCAGTAGTAGAAAACTGGATAGAAAAGTAGAAGGCTCTCTCCCCACCCACCGCTCCCTCCCTGCCAGAGGCAGGTACGGAAAAAGGTTGAAGAAAATACCTGGACCCTGGAAAAGTAGCCAAGGAAATTTTACAGGAAAGTGGACAATATATAAAAAGCTCTATATTTAGCTTGCTCTCAGAGACACCGAGCAAGTGAACTCCTGCAGAGTTTTCTGATGTTTTAATCTTAAACTATGAGTGTGTTCAGTACTTTGTCAGCCTATTTTTAAACAGATTTACACTTTGACTGGAAACAACCTCTGAGGGAAGTTGGTTCCAGATATTAACTATTTTATAGGAAAAGAAATTTCCGCAGACTGAGGTCCTAAATGTCTTTACACACTCAAATAGTGTGCAAGATTTCGTCTACCCTTTTCTTGAACTGATCCACAGAGGAACTGTTCACAACTTCCGAAGGTAACCTGTTCCATGTGTCACAGATCTTATACGTAAAGTAATTCCCACACACACTAGTCCTAAACCGTTTCAAATCCAACTTCCAACCATTGTTGCGAGTTGGGTTATCATTTAAACTAAACATACTTCTAAAATCGACATCGTTGAACCCGCGTAAGAGCTTGAAAACCTCGATCAGTTGACCGCGCAGCCTCCGAGTTTCAAGCGAAAACAAGTTCAGGGCGCGTAACCGTCGATTGTAGCCATATGCCTAACGGAAGGGATTAACTTTGTGGCCCTCGCCTGCACTCGCTCCAGCCTCTCAATATCTTTCCTGAGGGTGGGCGACCAGAACTGCACAGCATACTCCAGGTGCGGCCGAACAAGGGAATTGTACAGTGAGAGCACAATCTCCTTGTTCCGAAACTGAAATTGCCTGCTGATATAACCCAATAGTTTCTGGGCTTTCTTTTCCACCTCTACGCACTGTTTCGTAAACTTAAGGTCGCTGCTAATTAGCACACCCAAGTCCTTTTCTAAATCAGTCACCGCGATATTACTACCCAACATCGAGTAGTCCGACTTGGGATTGGCGTAGCCAATGTGCATCACTTTGCATTTACCCAAGTTAAACGGCATTTGCCATTTTTCGGACCACTCTCCTATCCTACCTAGGTCCGCACGCAGTTCCTCGATCGTTTCGGGCGTCCCAACATTGGCCCCAAGCTTGGTGTCATCAGCGAATTTGGCAATCCGACTGACGATGCCACCGTCGATATCATTTATGAAAATGATAAAAAACAGCGGCCCCAAAACGGAACCCTGAGGAACCCCACTAGTGACCGAGGCCCAACCCGAACTAGCACCTTTAATTACAACCCTCTGCCGCCTATTCTTCAGCCAGTTTTCAATCCACCTACATATTTCCCCACCGATACCCAGCGCGCGCACTTTCGCCATTAGCCGGCGGTGAGGTACCTTATCAAAGGCTTTCTGAAAGTCGAGATAAAGTATATCAATCGCCCTACTCTTATCGTACTCACCCAACATGACGTGGAAAAACTCGAGCAAGTTGGTGAGACACGACCTATGCCGTCTAAACCCATGTTGGGAGGCCCCAAGCAGCTTGTAGGAATCCAAATGGTCAACGATCCTATCCGCTATTATCCCCTCTAATAATTTACCTACAACTGAAGTGAGACTAATGGGACGATAGTTCCCTGGACTTTCGTGATCCCCTTTCTTAAAGATAGGGGTCACGTTGGCTTCCCTCCAGTCACCAGGCACCTGGCCCATCTCCAACGATTTGTTGAAGACTGTAGCCAGGTGGGGAGCCACCTGGTCGCGCACCTCCCGCAACACTCTGGGGAGAAACTGGTCTGGCCCAGGAGAGAGAGAGAGAGAGAGAGAGAGAGAGAGAGAGAGAGAGAGAGAGAGAGAGAGAGACACGTGTTTGCTGAGCGGTTCGTGAGCCGGATTTCCTTTCAAGTTTTGAAACCAATTCAGAAAATAGAGATACTCATTTTTATGAGAAACACCATTTCCCAGTGAGCCACTACGGGAGCTGGCCATTTTAGAAGTATATAACTTATTTCAGTTACCTATGACCCTATGAATTAAAAATAAAAATAAAATTTTTTTTATTTAAAAAAACTAATACCTATGCTTATATTTAAAAACAATAATTACTCTTATTATTTTAATACTTTCATTAACTACTAAAGTAGAATAGTACTATAAAATAGTACAGAAACTTATATAAATTTTAACAATTACTGTATATCGGAGGTGATTTTCAAAATTTTGGAAACGCCATTATTTACCCAAATTTATATTCCCCCTTTTTTTTTTTTTTAACATATTTTGCTTTAATAATCCTGCACTTTAACCTACTCTCTCCCCCCCCCAACAAAAATCCGTTTCTTTACCATCGTAATAATTAAGTTTCGAACAGTCGTAAAACTACGAAACATTAGAGCTCAGTCAGTTTTTATCTACTTTAAAGTTAGCATTTTAGTACTAAACAAAGTTTTGAAATATCATCGTTTATGTAAAAAAATCTACAAGTGATAAGACAATCTCAGAAACCTTCAGAACCAAGTGATAAAGAAGATAAAAATGGATGCAGGAAAAGAGAGAGAGAGAGAGAGAGAGAGAGAGAGAGAGAGAGAGAGAGAGAGAGAGAAATCAAACGAGACAGCTCAACGTTTAAAGCGAGTCAAGATCACATAATATAAAAGAGCTTTCAAAAACGTATAATATACATGCAAATTACGCACTTTCCTTGACTTTATTTTAAAGCTTCAAAGATTTCTCTCAAATCTCTTAAACTTCCTCTATAACATATATATATATATATATATATATATATATATATATATATATATATATATATTAAGTTTGGGAAGAACCGATTCGCCTCTATTTAAAAGGGCATATCTCGGCGGAAAAACAAAGAAAAAGTGAGAGGAAAGACAGAGGAAAAAGAAAGGGTGGAAGGGACAGTCGAAGTGGAAAAAAGACCAAGGATGACAAGGACTGCAGGGTCGAGCCCCATCATTCTTGGGCGCTAGGGCCGGGAGGGCGCACGTGAAACCTCCAGGAACAAGCACCTACAAACAAGCACAAAGAACACTCAAGAGCATGAACTTAGAACTCCCTTGCGGGGATATATATATATATATATATATATATATATATATATGATACACACAGACCGTGCATGGAACAAGGAGCTCTTCTGGGAAAATTAAATCCACTATAGTTCGAGTAAGTAATGGTAAATGACAAACACTATAGTTTTTCTTTTTCATGATGTTAGCCCGACGTGAGCAACGGGTCACTCACAAAGAGGTCCCAAAAATATAGCTTCCCTCACCAGCTATCTGCAAAGCAGATAGGATCCAGCTTTGGGACAGGATCTAGGGGTTACAGCTACACCTAGCCTACTACATATATATATATATATATATATATAATATATATATAATATGAGGTTTCTGTAGTAAACGATTTTTATTTTGATTCTAATTAAATAATTAAAGCTGTAAGCGAAGAAGTTCAGGATATCGCTAAAAATTGTTCTTTTGTTCTTTTTATTGTTGCCCTGATAGCAACTGTACAACTATATATATATATAATATATATATATATATTATATATATATATATTCGAATTGCTAATACAAATTTTGTTTTAAATTTTGTTTAAAAAACAGTTTTCTTATTGAAAACTTATTTGAAAGTGGGTGAGGCGAGTGTAGTCATCAATTTGAGTTTGATTATTAATTAAACAAAATTAGTAAAATTAAGTCAATTAACTGAAAATACTTGTTGACAAGGATAGAGTGGCATACGTGAATAAGGAGATTTTCTCTTTGCGGTAAACTGTTAAACATGATTCATACTTGCTTTCCTCCCAGTCATTATACTTGTTTTAATTAAATAAATCAGTTAAATAGTTGAAACAGTCGGTGCTACTGTAGTATGCGGTCTACCTACGATTCGGCGGTCTACCTTTTAATTATAGCTTCTTATCTTCTTATTATTTTATTATTAGGTTAATGTACGCCCTTGACGATTGGTTAGGTTAAGTCGTGATATTTTCGTTAAAACTAACGAAAATATCACGACTTAACCTAACCAATCATCAAGGGCGTACTGTAGTATGCGGTCTACCGAATTAATGTGTTAATGTTTTATAATTCCTTAATGTTTAACTTCTTTAATAATTCCTTAATTGTGTAAATTAAATTATAATTCCTTTCAATTCATTTTCAATTCCTTTTAAATATTTTGAACGGTAGACCGCATACTACAGTAGAAACTTAACGGTAGACCGCATACTACAGTAGAAACTTAACGGTAGACCGCATACTACAGTAGCACCAAACGGTAATTATTCCGAAATCCCTCATTTCGGACAAAAATGTCAGCCTCGGATCGTCGTTCGGAACTCTGTATACTTACTCAAATGCAGTTAACAATGTGGAGAGATTAAATCCGTGTAAAACAAGAGAAATGAGTACATTCAACGAAAATTAAATAATAAAAACAATAATAATCTTAAGAATTCCGATATATGAATGTATATTTTAAGTATACATTTTAATATGAATAGTACAGTATATTCTTTTAAAGAAATAAAACCAAATTCACGTAATAAAATTCACATTAAATGTACCACACTTTGTTACATGATATATATATATATATATATATATGAAGGAAGAACTTAAATGCTGACATATAAAATCTGTAAAGAAAATCGGACTCAAAACTTTTGATGTGAAAAAGCTTTTTTCCTTTTCAAACTTTACAAATAAATTTTTTTTATTGAAAATAAATATAAGAAAAGTTCCACAAAAGAAAGTAATTTTATAGTTTCTAAATGAAAGTTGTGTGATTGTAAAATACTTTGTATATTCAGTACATATACTCGTATATATATATATATATATATATATATATATATATATATATATATATATATATATATATATACACAGTATATATGAGCGTTTTGAGGGTGGTAGAAAAAGACACCGATAAGAGATGGAGTTATATTCCGTACGTTTCGGCACAAAGCCTTGCTCACACTGTGTGGGCAAGGCTTTGTGCCGAAAACGTAAGGGAATATAACTCCATTTCTTATCTGTCTTTTTTACTACTCTCAAACCACTCATTTGTCTATATGGATAGCACACACACACACACACACACACACACACACACACACACACCACACACACACACATATATATATATGAGGAAATGAGGAATCATCGCCCGGAACATCTGAAAGGTTGAAAGGTATCTTTCAACTTTTCAAATGTTTCGTATGATGATTCTTCATTCCACGAATGTCAAGCTTGTTGCCCCCTCGTCTTAGAAGTATATATATATATATATTAGGGTGGTCCACAGAATGGGGTAAAAAATCGAAGTTCAATTTTCTTTCCTCCCAGGCTATAATCTGGTTCCTTTTAGCTAAAAAATATTTCATGTAAAATTTAAGGCAAATCGAATATAACTTTTAGGGGTGGCTCAAAGCTGTTTTTTGTATACCATTATGCCCTTTATTAATATAGTGAATAATTAAAAAACATTATTTACAGATACATTAACTAATGATTATTTTTCTTTCAGATAGATTTATTAAATTTACAGGTTTTGCAATGTCAAATAAACGTACATTTTACTTAATGAAAAAGTCAGAGGAAACAATCACTGGAGCCAAGCTGCCTTCCCGTGGCCAGGTCCTCCGCATGTTCCTCCACCATCATCAAGTCTTGAAGAAGGAGATCAAACCTAGTTCAGAAGCTGTTTTTGAAGAATTGCGTCTTTCTGGGAGAGAGCCCGAATCCCTACTCAAAGGAAAGACCACATTCTTCACAAAATTCAGGCTCTACACTTGGAGTGGAAAGCGATTAAGAAGAATGCTGGGAGGAAAAGCAACTCTCAGTTAGAAAAAAGAGAAAACCTTTCAGGAAGAAATGGAGAACCTATTTGATGTCGCCCATGCTGATGCCTTTACCTAATCAAAAATGAAGAAGACCGGGCATCTTGATCCAACAAAGGAAAGCGGGACGAGTGAGATCAATGGTCTCTGCAGATATGGTGACTGACAAGGCAGAAAAGAGAGCTGCTGAGAAGCAAATGAAATTGGTAAATAGGAAGCGGAAAGCTGAAGAAGAAAAATATGCTGCTTCACAGGAAGTTATGCTAGATCAGGGAAGTTCTTCTTCTGAGTCTTTATGTGAGTCAGAAAGAGAAGATGAAGATTACCTTATTAATCCCCCATCTACCAGCGGACCAACTCCACCAAAGTAAAAGGCAGCAAAGAATATCATATCTCCTGAATTGGCTGCTGCTCTGGACAGGACTGGCATCAGTGACAGGAGGGCCACCTTTGTATTAGCTGAAACTGCATCTAGCTTGGTCAAGATCTTTCAGAGGTGAACATCTCTCGTTCTTCAATCAAAAGGCACCGAGAGAGGCATCGAAGGCAAATAACCATGCCATTAAATCTAGCTTTAGTCCAAGTATTTCGATTGTCCACTGGGATGGAAACTTGATCCCTAATCTACTTGCCAAGAATGAAAAGGTAGACAGACTCCCAGTCCTTGTCTCTTCAGTTGAATCAGGTGATTCAAAACTGCTTGGTGTTCCCAAACTACCAAGTGGAACAGGGGAAGCTCAATCAGCTGCAGTGTATAATCTTCTTTCCGAATGGAACATAGATAAGTCAATAATCGGAATGTTATCAGATACTACAGCATCAAATACAGGAACAAACAGGGAGCATGCGTTCTTCTGGAACAGAAACTTGGTCGACCACTCTTCTATTTTGCCTGTAGGCATCATTGCATGGAAGTCATGTATGGAGGAGTGTTTGAAGCAGTCCATGGTTCATCTTCTGCCCCTGAGCCACTTTTGTTCAAAAGGTTCCAATCTATGTAGGACTACATTGATTTAAAAACCTTCTCTACATCACAGGATGATGATGAGATGAAGGAGCAAGTTGATCCTTTCAGAAATGAAATAATTGCCTTGCCAAAGAACATCTGGCCACTGGAAATTTTCGAGATGACTATAAAGAGTTTTGGAACTTTCTTTGATCTTTCTTGGTGAAAAAATTGAAAGTTACACATTCAAACGTCCTGCTGGCACGCACTGTGCAAGGTGGCTGGCTAAAGTTATCTATGCCATCAAAATGTGGCTTTTTCGAAATCAAATCACCCTGACTCCTCGAGAGAAGAAGGACCTGAAAACCCTTACCCTTTTTGGAGTCCTAATCTACTTAAAAAGCTGGATCACTGCTCCTATTCCATCACAAGCTCCGAAGAATGATCTGGATCTTATCCAAAAGTTAAAGGACTATCATGACCAGAAAGTGGCCAAAGCAGCTCTCAAGAAATTTGAAAACCACCTATGGTACTTATCAGAAGAGCTGGTGGCCCTGCTCTTCGATCAAACTGTTGCACCAGACACCAAGGGAATCATGGTCCAGTGTATGAGGGAAAAGGAGGGGTCATTAGACTTCTCAAAGAGAAGAAGACTCAAGGAATGCAAAGCAACACTGAAATTAGAAACTCTGCCACAAAGAACTCATAAAGCTTCTTAAGGCCCTACCAATCAATATTAGTTTTCTGATGATGACCCCAGCACCTGAGAGGAGAACGAAAACTTCCAAGAAGCTAAAAGAATCATAGGAAACATCAAAGTAGTTAATCATCATGCTGAAAGGGCAGTAGCTCTCATTCAGACCTTCAGCGGAACTCTGACGAAAGGAGAAGATCAACTCCAGTTTCTCTTAAGTGTGGTGGATGAGCACCGAAAGAGGTTTCCTGATTCTAACAAGTCCACAATCTTAGCTGGGCAACAATGAGTGGCCCGGTCAGCCATAATACCCCCGCCAACAAGCGGATAATACCCATATATATGGGGGGGACCCAGAAGCCATGAATGTGGACTTCTGGGGGTAGTTGAGCCACCTCTAAATATTAATCGATTGAACCCACATTTTGCTCAGAGAAGGATTTTGGGAAAAGGAACCTAATGAAACCCTGGGAGGAAGAATTTAAAATACTTCCATTTTGTGGACCACCCTAATATATATATATATATATATATATATATATATGAAAAATTATTTCACGAAAGTGACACGTGAAAAATATTTATGATGAATAAAACCACGAAGGGAAAAGAAACACAAAGGGGTGCTCAAGCGCTTTCGTCTAATGACATCCTCAGGAACACTGGAGTGAAAGGACAGATCAAGGCAATATATAGGTTACAAAAATAAACATACATACATACATATTCATATATATATACATATATATATATATATACACACATATACACATATATAGTAAGCATAGAAAAAATTGTGGGAGGAGCAAACATTTGTATGGGAGATTGACACTTTTAGCACTTCAGCTGACATTCAATATAAATTCAAATGGCTTGTTTATGAAACAGGTCACAAAAGAATATAGAAATAAAAATAAATATAAATATAAATTGAGAAAAAATTAATTACAAAATAGTGCCTTAGTGATATATATGTCACAGCCTAAATAACCATAAAGAAATAAACCGGCAAATAAAAAAACCACAAATATATATACATACATATAATATATATATATATATATATATATATATATAATATACATACACACATACACATATACATATATAGTAAGTAAAGAAAAATTGTGGGAGGATAAACACATTTGTATGGGAAAAAATGACACTTTTAGCACTTTGGCCGACCTTCAATATAAATTCAAATGGCTTGTTTATGGAACAGGTCACAAAAGAATAAAGAAATAAAAATAAATATAAATATAAAAAGTGCCTTAGTGATATATATGTCACAGCCAAAATAACCATAAAGAAATAAACCAACAGATAAAAAAAAACAAAAATTGTAAGTGGAGTCTACAAATTCAAGCTCAAAAGGGAAGTTTACAATCAATTTAATAGATGATGCCAAATTGATATATATGTCACAAAGCAATAAAGAAATAAACCAAAAAAATTAAAAAATAATAAAAAATAATAATAATAAATTGAAAAATAAATTTTAAGAGAGGCACACCAATTTATAAGGGAAAAATTACCACAGGTTTTTTAGTTATTGTCTGAATCATGCATATTATAGTCACAAACGAATAAAAAAGTACAAGTAAATATAAATTGGAAAACAAAATGATGCCTAGATGATATATAAAGAACCATAAAAATATATACAACATATATACGGTATATATACGAAATATAAACGCAATATATACAGAATAATATATATATATATGTATAAGGGAAAAAAATTACCAAAGATTTGTTTTTATAATTATTGTCTGAAAAAACGGTAGGTCGCAAAAGAATAAAGAAATAAAAATAAATATAAATTGAAAAAATTACAAATAATACACCTACACATGTATACCCGCATAACCAAATATATATACATATACACACATATATACAAAACACACACACACACACAAATATATATATACACATACAAGCTTGACCTTCGCGAAATGAGAAATCATCGCGCAGAACCTTTGTGAGGTTGTAAGGTAAGGTAAGGTACATACACATATATATATATATATATATATATAGACACATATATATACATACATACATACATACATACATCTACACACATACATACATACATATACACACATATACATACACACACATTTAACTGCAATGACCACACACATACTCACATACACATACATACATACACATACACGCATACAGCAAAAAATTGAAAAATAAAATTGTAAGAGAAACCTACAGATTTATAAGGAAAAAAAAAGACAAAAACAAATTTTTACCAAAGATTGAACAACCTGCCCTTTTTGTTTAAATCCATTCTGAAGGAATTCAGAGCAACGGGATCGAGTTGAAACAGACCTTTACTCATGTTAAGGTTATTTGTAAGTTGAATTATAGCCGACTCAAGAATATTTCTATTAACAATGTTGCTAGAGTGAAACAAAACTGAAACATTATTCCAATCAATACAATGGGATAACTCTGACAAATGGACAAAAAGGGCACTGGACAACTGTCCCGTTCTAACGGAATATTGATGCTGTTTTACACGCGTTTGCAAATCCTTTCCCGTCTGACCTATGTAAAAGGAATCACATGCTTACATCCAATTTTATAGATAATGCCTAAATTATTGGTAGGGCTATTTTTTACTATGATGTTTTTCAAATTTGTTATATGAAAAAACTACACTGATATCCAAAAGTTTAAGTACATTAGCAATGCCTAAGAAGCCGGGAAAAATGGAAGTACTAAAATATTCTTTGACAAGGTGCGAGTGTTATTATTCACACGATAGAAGGTTCGTTTAGCCTTATTAAGACAAGATTCCATGAACGCAGATGGGTAACACAACTCACTTCCAATACCGTTGATATTTTCCAATTCGGCATCGATGTATTCCGGACTGGCGATCCTAAGAGCCAGTCCGGAATACATCGATGCCGAATTGGAAAATATCAACGGTATTGGAAGTGAGTTGTGTTACCCATCTGCGTTCATGGAATCTTGTCTTAATAAGGCTAAACGAACCTTCTATCGTGTGAATAATAACACTCGCACCTTGTCAAAGAATATTTTAGTACTTCCATTTTTCCCGGGCTTCTTAGGCATTGCTAATGTACTTAAACTTTTGGATATCAGTGTAGTTTTTTCATATAACAATATTGTGAAAAACATCATAGTAAAAAATAGCCCTACCAATAATTTAGGCATTATCTATAAAATTGGATGTAAGCAATGTGATTCCTTTTACATAGGTCAGACGGGAAAGGATTTGCAAACGCGTGTAAAACAGCATCAATATTCCGTTAGAACGGGACAGTTGTCCAGTGCCCTTTTTGTCCATTTGTCAGAGTTATCCCATTGTATTGATTGGAATAATGTTTCAGTTTTGTTTCACTCTAGCAACATTGTTAATAGAAATATTCTTGAGTCGGCTATAATTCAACTTACAAATAACCTTAACATGAGTAAAGGTCTGTTTCAACTCGATCCCATTGCTCTGAATTCCTTCAGAATGGATTTAAACAAAAAGGGCAGGTTGTTCAATCTTTGGTAAAAATTTGTTTTTGTCTTTTTTTTTCCTTATAAATCTGTAGGTTTTTCTTACAATTTTATTTATCAATTTTTTGCTGTATGCGTGTATGTGTATGTATGTATGTGTATGTGAGTATGTGTGTGGTCATTGCAGTTAAATGTGTGTGTATGTATATGTGTGTATATGTATGTATGTATGTGTGTAGATGTATGTATGTATGTATGTGTATATATATGTGTATATATATATATATATATATGTGTATGTACCTTACCTTACCTTACAACCTCACAAAGGTTCTGCGCGATGATTTCTCATTTCGCGAAGGTCAAGCTTGTATGTGTATATATATATATGTGTGTGGTGTGTGTGTGTTTGTATATATGTGTGTATATGTATATATATTTGGTTATGCGGGTATACATGTGTAGGTGTATTATTTGTAATTTTTTCAATTTATATTTATTTTTATTTCTTTATTCTTTTGCGACCTACCGTTTTTTCAGACAATAATTATAAAAACAAATCTTGGTAATTTTTTTCCCTTATGCATATATATATATATATATATATTCTGTATATATTGCGTTTATATTTCGTATATATACCGTATATATGTTGTATATATTTTTATGGTTCTTTATATATCATCTAGGCATCATTTGTTTTCCAATTTATATTTACTTGTACTTTTTTATTCGTTTGTGACTATAATATGCATGATTCAGACAATAACTAAAAAACCTGTGGTAATTTTTCCCTTATAAATTGATGTGCCTCTCTTAAAATTTATTTTTCAATTTATTATTATTATTTTTTATTATTTTTTAATTTTTTTTGGTTTATTTCTTATTTCTTTGTGCATATATATCAATTTGGCATCATCTATTAAATTGATTGTAAACTTCCCTTTTGAGCTTGAATTTGTAGACTCCACTTACAATTTTTGTTTTTTTTATCTGTTGGTTTATTTCTTTATGGTTATTTTGGCTGTGACATATATATCACTAAGGCACTTTTTATATTTATATTTATTTTTATTTCTTTATTCTTTTGTGACCTGTTCCATAAACAAGCCATTTGAATTTATATTGAAGGTCGGCCAAAGTGCTAAAAGTGTCATTTTTTCCCATACAAATGTGTTTATCCTCCCACAATTTTCTTTACTTACTATATATATGTATATGTGTATGTGTGTATGTATATATATATATATATATATATATATATATATATATATATATATATATATATATATATATATATATATATATATATATATATATATTTGTGGTTTTTTTTATTTGCCGGTTTATTTCTTTATGGTTATTTAGGCTGTGACATATATATCACTAAGGCACTATTTTGTAATTAATTTTTTCTCAATTTATATTTATATTTATTTTTATTTCTTTATTCTTTTGTGACCTGTTTCATAAACAAGCCATTGAATTTATATTGAATGTCGGCTGAAGTGCTAAAAGTGTTAATCTCCCATACAAATGTTTGCTCCTCCCACAATTTTTTCTATGCTTACTATATATATGTATATGTGTGTATATATATATAATATGTATATATATATGAATATGTATGTATGTATGTTTATTTTGTAACCTATATATTGCCTTGATCTGTCCTTTCACTCCAGTGTTCCTGAGGATGTCATTAGACGAAAGCGCTTGAGCACCCCTTTGTGTTTCTTTTCCCTTCGTGGTTTTATTCATCATATATATATATATATATATATATATATATATATATATATATTCTATAAAACGTACAGACTTACTAAACTCAAACTGAGGTCAAATAAACTTTGACCCATCGAACAGGGATACATCGTTGCCAATATCCTAACACCGCTTTCTTCGATCAGCGAAGTTAAGCGATATTGGGTTTAGAGAGCAGTTGAATGTGAGACCGGCTTCCGCATCCAGATTGTGTAGTGAGCCGTGGTTCGGATCCTACGTAAAGCTGTAGATCCCTTCCGTCATATAACCTTAGATGTTAGGAAGGTTAAACAATCTAAACGAACAACAACAACAACCCATCGATTGGTTACAGTACTTCTGTAGTTTTGAAAAGCAAGAAATCCTTTTTTACTTTCTTCATTTTCAAAACTGCCGAATAGTGTAATAATCTTCACTACTTAATGGTTTGCAGCTTATTTGGCACCAAGTAAGGTTAAACTACCTATATATATATATATATATATATATATATATATATATATATATATATATATATATATATATTATATATATATATAAATGAACAATGAATAATTCCTATATAATCATTATACTGGGTGATCCAGATAAATGGGACCCATAAAAAAAAGCCAAATATTCTTAATATTTAATTCCTTTCATAAAAACTATAAATCATTCGAAAGAGTAGAGTTACAAGTTTATTATAAAATATTTATTTCTTAAAAATGACTCCTTTCAAATGTGCTCCATTAGTTGCCAAGCATTCCAGTGTTCTCGCTTGTAAGTTCTGCATCACTTTTGCAAGAGTGTGCGGTGGTATGGCCTGTATCTCATTTGTGATCTCGGCCTTCAATTCTTGCAAGGTCGTTGGGTTATTTCTGTAGACCCTACTCTTTAAATATCCCCAGAGATAATAATCTAAGGGAGAAAAATCCGGAGACCTTGCGGGCCATTCAACGTCTCCAAATCTTGAGATTAACTCGCCTGGAAACGTTTGACGCAAAACTGCCATGCAGTTCCTCGTGGTATGGCAGGTAGCTCCGTCTTCTTGGAACCAGTGGTTTTCTAGACAAAGATCTCTTAATTTAGGAATAAGGAAATCGGTCAACATTTTTTCGTAGCGATCACCATTTACAGTGACCGTGTTTCCGGTGGAATCCTCGAAAAAGTACGGCCCTATGATCTGAGATGCAGTAAGACCACACCAAACAGTTACACGCTGACTATGCAACGGGACTTCGGTAATATTCAATGGATTTTCTGTTGCCCAGAAACGACAATTTTGTTTGTTTACAGTTCCATTCAAGTGAAAATGGGCTTCGTCTGACATAATCAAAGTTGCTAGAAAATTGGTGGTGTCATTTACCTTCTGTTGGATCCATTGACAGAATTGTCGTCTTCGTGCGAAATCTCCATCGTTTAGTTGTTGCACTGTTTGAATTTTATATGGAAAGAGCATTAAATTTTGCTTGAATATACGGTGTGTTGTTCTATATCCAACTCCTAACAGCTGAGAAGCACGTCTGATGCTTATGTTAGGATTATCCTGTACAATTTCATGAGTTCTGTTAATGATCTCGTCTATCCTTGCTGTGCGCACTCTTCCAGTTGGTTTTCTTTTTCCAATGCTGCCAGTTAGGGAAAAATTTCTGACACACCGACGGATTACTTTCCTAGAAGGTGATTTTGACATCTGAAAATTTGTCTTGAAAGATCTTTGAGCTGAAACTACACTTCTTCCATGCTCATAATATTGCTCAGTTATGAAACGCAGCTGTTCCACAGTCCATGCAGTCATCTTGAAGGGTTAGTTTTAACTAACACTTTTATTTTGTTTTGTATCTTATCTTGTATTGTCAAAACCTATACAATCCTGTACAAACTTGTAACTATCCTCTTTCGAATGATGCGTATGATTTTATAAAAGGACTTATACTTTAAGAGTTACAGGGGTTTCTTTTGGGTCCCATTTCTCTGGATCACTCTTTATAATCCTTATATGGATTCTTATATTCATTGTCTTCATACAGTACTTATGTATGTATGGTTTTTATGTTCGAATGTTAATTTTTACATGAGGAACCAAAGTCGCCTGATGTGAGTTTGGATAAAATTTTTATTTGTTGCTTTCTATTTTTTTTTCAGTGTCACAACCATGCGACCTACCATTTCTATGGTTTAGTCGTATCCATATTTCCATTTTTCATTTGGTAGAGAATTTATTATAATTAATTATGGTTGTCTTGCATCTAACCCTCATCCCTAAACTTTATTAGATTATGCATACACATTGCATATGGCATGATTGGAACCCTTGTTTGTACTTCTTTATTCATTACTGTATTTCTCTAATTCATCTTTTCTAAATTCTCCCAATAATGACTTGTACTGTACGTACAAATTAAATAACTATGGCGTATTAATTATGAATTGACGCATGGCATAATTTGAATAACTATGACGTCATAAAGTAGCGTAATTCTCTTCACATTATCCCGTCATTAATTTCCCTTCATCATATCTCTGGGATTGAATGTATGGTAAATTCTTTAACCTATTATTATTTATATGTTGTTCATTCATACATCCCTGTCCTTTTGGTTCATTCGGGTTTTTTTTTTTCGGTAAAATGTAAATGGAATAATGAACGTAAATGTAAATGTAATAATGGAAGTAATAAATGTGGAAATAAATATAAATGCAATAAATGTAATAATAAAGGTAATAAAATAAATGTAATAATTAGTGTAAAGGTAATAATAATAAATGTTAAAAAATGGAAATGCAGTAATAAATGCAGTAATTATGTCAAAATAATAGAATCTGAATGTATAGAACAAGAAGATAGTTTTAATTTGTGCGAATGTACTTATAAGCGGGACCCTTTAATAAAATTGCCCTTCTGGGGTCGGGGGTACGGGATCTAGCCTAGGTGCGAATTTCTTAGTGGTCTCTGGATTGTTTCCTTCTCGCCTTTTTCATTCGTTTTTCGGTTTATAATTTCTGTATAATAAATAACAATGTAATAATCAATGTAATAATAAATTTATAATTACTGTAATAAATAATAATGCAATATTAAATGTAATAAATTTAATAATAAATTTAATAATTATGTAAAAAAATAATAGAATCTGTATGTATAGAACAAGGAGATAGTTTTAAATTTGTGCGAATGTACTTATAAGCGGGTCCCTTTAATAAAAATGCCCTTCCAGCGTCGCGAGAACGGGATCTAACCTAGGTGCGAATTTCTTAATGGTCCCTGGACTGTTTTCCCTCTTGTTTTTGGTTCATTCGTTTTTCTGTATCCACTCGAAGAGGATGCCAGTGGGCATCGAAACTGTTGTGGAAATAAACTCTGTCTATTAGAATGGGTTTTTATTATCATATTTTGACCTTTACGTAGAAAAAAGTGAAGTTTTTTGCATTTAGTCAAGAAAGTACAGAAAAATAATTTCGCGATACGTTATAAGAAGAATCGGTGAACCGTCAGATAATTTAGTAAGTTTTCACAGAATCCTCCGATCCACTGTAAGAAGAAATCGGAGAGTAGTATAGAAGAAACTATTGTGAGTAACAAATCCGTTGCTGCCTCCTAACCAGAACCCGCGTCGACTTCGAACCAACCAAGGCCATAGACGTAGGGGTTAACATATATATATAATATATATATTATATATATTATATATATAATTATATATTATATCTTAAGATATACACTAAATTTGGTGCAGTTTACCCTTGCTATTCAGGTGTGTATTAACGAACATAGATCAGACAGACATCATCATCACCATCATCATCCACTACATATATAAATAAGATATACATTTAACTGCAAACACGCAGTATAATTAACGTAAAGAACGACGCTTGTATAGGAGATATTCCGCGCAAGATGAGAGAGAGAGAACGAAACAAATGAAAAAATATATATACTCATTAGGAATATAAAGACAAGAGATACGACTCTCACCTTTTATTGGCCAAACGTTTCGATCCACTCAGGAGCCATCTTCAGTGACTAAATGAAAGCATCTCTTTCCACTCCTGAATCCTCTGCTATTCGACATCATTCAGAGACCCATGACCACCCGTGCCCCCAAAACTCCTTTACGATTTTGTCGTCTGCTTCTAATTCGTTTGATCTCCAAATTTTAGAACCCCTTTTTATCAAGCAATTAAATCCAGAACTAAAAACGACAGCCTTTCCTCGATAAAATTACATCCTTCATAATCAACCAACCAACACCTTTTCAACACAACTAACTCACTAACTTAGGTTCTTTCTCCTTTCCTTACTCCCCAGTTGTTATTTGCAACTCTTACCATCCAGGTTAGTCCTTTTTAAATTTTAAAATTTAAATATTAGTTTATTGTTTTATTTTTAAATGGGCTTAACTTTTATTGTCTTACAATTCAGATAATTTTTTTTTTAAAGCTATTTTTTTAACTATTTGCTTATTGTATTAGATTTTATGATTATTATTATTATGTACAGTATATTTATCTGACATTTTTATTTACTTTAGTTATATTATTGATTTTCTTTAGATGCTTTCATTTAGTCACTGAAGATGGCCCCTGAGTGGACCGAAACGTTTGGCCAATAAATGTTAAGAGTCGTATCTCTTGTCTTTATATTCCTATTGAGGATAAGATTCCCGAAGAACACTTCTATCGTAACTCTATATATATGTGTGTATGTATGTATGTATGTATGTGTATATATATATATATATATATATATATATATATATATATGTATTTTCTGTACCTCTACCAAGGTCGGCGACAGACCCTTTTTTGTGTGTATATATATATATTTTTTTTTTTTTTCTGTACCTCTACCAAGGTCGGCGACAGACTTTTTTTTTTGTTTTCTGACCAATATTTTCGTTTTGTGACCAATATTATTCTACCGATATGAACTTAAAATCATCATTGTTTAAACGCTGGAATAAAAACTAAATTTAAACTTTATAAAAAGAATAGAAAAAGTTTAGTTTTTATCCTTTCAAAATTTCAAAGTTTGTCTATTTTCTGAAGCGAATCCTACAATCAGTTTGGATTTATTCTTGGAGGTCCTTCTAAAATCCTTGCGTGATTACGATTCGGATTGCGATCGCCTATTAGTAACCCTTCTTGTGGGGTGTCCACGAAGATCTGTTATGGCTTTGAGTGTAAATATAAAAATGTATTGAACACAAAAAATTTAGGCGTGACTGTTTAAAGTACCCTAAAAACTGCCTGTTATGTGTACTTTAGAACCGATAGTAGCCAAAAAGGATTAAACGTACTCTGACCTTAGTGTTGAAAGATATTCCTAGAAGTGTACTTTTTGAATTTTTCATTTAGTTTGAGAGGACACCGTTTGTCAAGGAGATAACCGTTTCATCTACTCTCTATCTATTTTCTACTTGCTGTCATTGTAATCTTGAAATACTTTATATTTTACAAAGTATGTTTAGTCCTTTCTTAACTCTCGGTTCTAAAGTACACAAAGTGAACAGTTTTTAGAGTAATAGACTTCTAACTCTATTTTAGTCCATGGCAGTCATGAAGAAATTACGTCACTGTTAAATTATCACCAGAAAAAAATGGCGACTGTAGAAGAGACGGTACACTGTGTTATTATTAGCTAAGTATCAATTTGTAATAACAGTTCTGCGAAATTCAGTAAAGAGTATGGAAGAGCGCCACTATCGAAAATGCGGCTATAAAGGTGAGTGAAGAAGTTTGAGAAAACTGTCTCAGTTCATTATTTACTACTATTGGGAAAGCATGCTTACTACTCAACCCTGGAAGACGTCGAACGTGTGCCTTTGAATGTTTGAGCGAAGTCCCAGAAAAAAATATACGTCGTGCTTCTGCTGAACCGGGATGTCGAGGTTGGCTGACCGTAAGATCGGTGTGGTAAGGTCCATCTGCATGTACCCCAAAACTACCATAGTTGAAGCACTTTTGGAGGACGATATGGCAGACGCGTTCGGAGGCATTTTACGTGTTAACCTCGAGTACGGGAGGGTTAACATGTACAACGCTTCTAGACGCCAAAGCGTTATGCGTTTCCTCAGTTGTTCAAGTATATGACAGGTTACGTTAAATTTTAACCCCTCGGAGTGTAGCGGCTAGCGCCCTCTCCTTTCACTCAAGAGGTGGTGGGCTCGAGCCCTGGTGAGAACGATTTTCTCATGAAAAATCGTGCGTGTTCATGCGTGATATTCCACACACACACACACACACACACACACATAATATATATATATATATATATATATATATATATATATATATATAATAACAACAAAAATTAAAAATTTGTCGAGCCAAAATACGATGCCATTCCAGTTGCTGTTAAACATTAAAAACAATAATTTATCAGAGAATACAAATTATGTTGCAAAATTGCAAAACAATATAATATAAAATAAAAAAGAGTCTTCAGAATTTACAGCCTATTAAATTCAGACAAAAAGAAAAGCAATTTTTGTTGGTCCCAACCTTTTAAAACAATAAAATAAAAAAGGTGGAATTTAAGCTGAGAGCACGACTTAATTTAAAAAAAAACAATAAAATAAATTCAGGGGTTAAGAAAAAAAAAAAAACGGAGTTAGATTCCCGATTTGTCCCGATAGTTTCGATGCGAACCCAACAGAGGTAAATAATTATTTCATGTTAATAACAAAATAATTTTTTTTTAAGTACAAATTGGAGCAGAAATTATTTACCTCTGATGGGTTCGCGTCGTAACTATCGGTACGATTCGGGAACCTAACTCCGTTTTTTGGAGGGGAGGGGGGGTACCCCTGAAATGATTTTATTGCGTTTTGTTTTGTTTTTTAAAGAAAAGAAAACAAAGGAGAACCGTTTGATCTACTCTATTTTGTTTGTCTATCAAACAATTCTGAGGAAAGAATGAGACAGACTGTTTATACTTAAAATACATTTTAAAATATGGTTCTACTCCGTTCATATGCCCTTTTTTTTATTATTTGGCGGGGGGGGGGGGGGAAGCGGTATCCAATCCATGAAAGAGGTGTACGTTAAATTTTGATGAAGGCGAAAATTTTAAGCTCTTAATTTCCGTAACATTTCTATCATTTTATAGCGAAACTTTTAAAACAATTTCTAATTTAAAACTAAGATTTTATTACAAACTATTTTTATGATGTTCGAACAAACTTCAAAGAATGTTTCCACAATATCTCAGCGATTCCGGATTTAATTTTCTCCGAGTTTTATGTGCGCACTCGCATGGGATTTGCGTGCGAAGTCAAATTTGAACTTACACGTGTTGAGTGCATTTGTGCACGCAATTTCTATATTTCTCGAATGACCTAAGAATAAAAATCATGCATTCATCGCATATTTTTCCAAAAGCGCTGACATACTATATATATATATATATAATATATTATATATATATATATATATAGTAGAATCCGTTTATTGTAATCACCGATATTGTTATCAATCGCCTAATGTTATCAGAATTAACAGTCCCAAAGCATCGAGGTTAAATTACATTATAAAACCACCTCCGCTTATAGTAATCAGAGTTTCGGTTATAGTTATCAGAATCTTAAAATGACTCATAAAATGACTCGGCAGATTTCACCACTTTTCATCGCTTTCCACTCCAGCCTATTTATTGGTTCAGTTACATGCTAGCTTTCGTTCAAGACAGTAGTCTTAAACAGTGCTTACAGTGCTAACAGTGCTTAAACATTGCTATAATTTGTTGGTTCAGGTCCACTCTAGCTTTTGTTAATTGCTAAAAGAATTTCCCTCCTTGATGCCCTACATCTTATAACAATGTCATAGAAACAAGTGACTGAGAGAACCATTGAAAACTGTTTCACAAAGGGTGGCTTCTTTAAGAAGGGCACGGAAACATCTCCAAATGAAGAACCCGATGCTAGTGAAGAGGAAATCATGGAAAAAAACCCAGATGGTATGTCAGAAGAAGATTTTAAAAGCTGGTTGGCCATTGATGATGAAATTCAAGTGGCAGCTACCATGACATCATCAGAAATATGCCAAGCTGTTACTGAAGCAGGCTCTGAATTGGCTGAAGAAAGGGAAGAGATTGAAGACACTAAACAAGAAGATAGTCCAGAAGACCCTCCAACAAACGCTCAGATGCGAGAAGCTCTGCAAATACTTCGTCGCGGCGTGCAACACCGATCTGCTGAATTTCAAAAGCATTATGATTATGAGCGCTTTATTAATGACTTACTGCAAACAAACCGCAGGCAAACAACACTAGATGAATTTCGACAGTAAATATTAAAGGTATGAATTTTTTAAATTGTTTTATTACTGCCTTTTAACTATTTTAACTTTTCTGTTTTAACATACACCGCTTTATGTTATCAGTCGGTTATTATCATCAATATAGCTGCGTCCCAAAGTGATTATAATAAGCGGATTCTACTGTATATATATATATATATATATATATATATATATATATATATATATATATATATTATATATATATATATAGTAATATATATATATGTGTGTGTGTGTGTGTGTTTTAAATGCTTGTGTTGCTTTCTATACAGAATATAATAGGTTATTGTAACTTTAGTAATTACATTATTTAAATCATACACAAAATCTGATTTTTTCACGCATGTAAAAAGGTTATATATATATATATATATAATATATATATATATATATTATATATATACCTCGGTGGTGTAGTAGTTAGCGTCGCTGACTACGAATCCATCGGCCCCGGGATCGAGACCCGCTGACGGCAGCCGGCGCGCAGCAAAACCCAGCTGTTCAGCCTTCCACACAATAAAAAAAGAAAGTGGTTGGTAGATAAATGGGTACCATGGATAGCCTAGTGGTTAAGACGCTGGGCTGCTGGTAGGGCGTGGTTCGGCTTCCACGTTAAACTGTAGGTCTAAGGTGGAGTGAAAAGCTTGACCTTCGTCAGAATGAACAATTCTGGCGGAAGCTAACCAAAGGTTACAGCCAAAGGTATATACAGTATATAAGTATATATATATCTCAACATTACAAAAAAAATCCTTCCTTGATGTTAGTTATCCTTTTCCTCAGGAACATTAATTAAAGAATTTCTCATTAATCAAGTCATTAAAAAATGCGAGAAGGAGAGAAAGTGGACAGCAGACAGAGAGAGAGAGAGAGAGAGAGGAGAGAGAGAGAGAGAGAGAGAGAGAGAGAGAGAGAATGTGAATGTGTTATGGTGTTATGTTAAATCTTTCTAAAATCTTTCTCTAATTAATGAATTTTCCGTGGAAACACATCCCGCGGGAATATCCCCATGAACAAAAGATACCAAATTTACTCTGAGCAACTCCTGACCAAAACAAAGCTCAAGCGATCTATGAGGATATGAGAAGTATAGTAGCAGTGATGTTAATATCCGAGGGTAGTTGGTTGATACACAGAGAAGCGAAGTAATAACAGTCTTTGTGTAATTAATTTTGGAGGTTTAAGAACATCGTCAACGATAGTCTTAGACGACGATAGTAACTTTTTGTATACATTAACGTAGTTTTTGAAATTTTGAGAAAGTTTATCTTTAAATAATCTGAAGGCTGATAATTGAAAACATTAAGAATTTCTTTTGATGGGAGTTGTTTAACCACCTTCGCAGCAT
>JAJOZX010004275.1:42500-107500 GCA_023014485.1 Bathynomus jamesi
TAATACAGCATAATGTACCATATTTTACACCTCATAAGACGCTACTTTTCTTTTTTCCTGAGAAACGTCTCCAAAAATCACTTCAGGGCTCATATGTTATTGTTTTGTTTAATGTTTTTTTAATAAAGTTATGAGAATATATTTTTTGTCAGGCTGATAAATCTTCGAAATATTTTTTTCCTAAATATTCTTTCCTAAATATAGGGTGCGTCTTACCACTTGTAGCGTCTTATGAGGCGTAAAATACGGTACTTCTCAATATTTTCCGGCAGGAAGTTTCTGTCTTTTGCCGAAAGTTTTTTCAGCATGGAGAAGGTGCGCTCCACCGCAGCCGAGGTAGCTTGTGCTGCTTGTAATTTGATATATAGTTTGGGCGAAATTTCGTCCGGTTGGAAGGATATGATTTCTTTGATTTCATTCCGCTGCAGTCGTTTGGTAAGGTACTCTTTTAAATTGCAATGGTCGTCTGCAAAGTTGATCGAAGTGAAAATATAGGAAAGAGTAATGTAGAAATAATGCGTAATCAGCTTGTATAATCATCATTAATCAATGTATAGACTCTATGTAAATAAGAATCCAGAATGCATATTATAACATTATGTTAGAGAACCGGAAATCATTTATTTGCTTACGCAGTGTCACTCCACGTTTTCGTTAATTTTATTTTATTAATCCATCACGAAAGTTTTAACTTAGAATAGCAAATTTTTAACCTTATTAATAATTTTATTAACTTTATTAACCCATAACTAAAATATTAACTTTATTAACCTAATAGCAAATTTTTAACCTTATTATTAACTTTATTAACTTTGGGTCCCCCTAATTATAACACTAGAATTATAACAGCTAGAAAAATAACTACAATTATATGGAAGAACTTCCATAGCAGAAAAGCAAACATCATACTAAAATTATTGGAGAATTTAGTCCTCTTAATAACCGAAAATGAGACTTGCAAACATTGAACCCATGCAAAAGACTGTTACGTTTAAGATAGAAGAAAATCTTTCTGTGGATATTAAGCTGATAATGCAATACAAAATAAAGGTCTCCTTATTTAATAATTTAATAACTTAATAATTTAATAATATTTATAAAGATTTCATTATTTATATTTTAAAATTATGGTTCTAGAAATTTAAAATTATCTTAATTTCATTATTATTATTATTATTATTATTATTATTATTATTATTATTATTATTATTATTATTTTAGATATAAACATTTTTAGTTTAAATGCTATATTTTTCAGGCTTACTGCCCTATAAACCTACTGACCTACATTAAAACCTATTATTTTTGTAAATATTCCGTTTTGACTTATATAATCGTTTTGCACTTTTTTAAACCACTTTCAGGGTTATTTGAATCATAATTTTTCAATGCTTGAAGTGAGTTTTGGAAAAAATACATTTTGACAAATTAAACTGAAACAGTTTTTATTCCACTTTCAGTCAAAAATAGGATAATTATCGTGTACATATGATAGCTATATCACATTATTTATATATATAATAATAGGATGACCGCTGAGCCTTGCGCCGAAAAAGCCCCCAAAAACACAACCTGGGTGGGGGTGGGGGTGGGCCCAAAGAAAGAAGAGAAAGGGAAGGAGAGAAACGAGAAAGTAGAAGAACGGGGTAAGGGGACGAGAAAGAGAGGAAATGAAACAAGAGAAGAGAACATGATAAAAAAATGGTCGGGGTTTAACTATGCGCAATCCGTTGAATGCCCAAGCTTAAGCCGGAGGTGCTCAGTTGAAAGGACAAGTCCTTATTGTAGTTCTGAGGACTCAAACCCCAAGATCTACGAACCCCACAAAGAGACAAGTAAACCCCTAAAAAAATTGACAACAGACGCAGATAGCATAACCACTGACACCTTCTCAATGGATGAAAGAGAAGAACTCTTTAACCCCTACGGAACCCCGTTGTGAGCCCCCAACTGTCTGAACGTTCACATGAGTAATAAAAACTTATAAACAGATTATGTAACTCATTCCAAAACTTTCAAAATAAAAATGCGAATTATTATAAAAATATTAAGAATTTCAATATTACTTTACCCCGTGTGTTTTCTACAGGGTGAGCGAAAAGTTCCTGTGCACCTGTCCACTTCCAATACAGTGCAGGTACAGGATCACTACACTTTTTGCAGGTACACAGGGACTTTTCGCTCACCCTGTATAACAAAAGGATAACTAATTTATGTTTACATTTACATATAGATATTCTGTGTTTAAACATTAATGTATTGTTTATGCAATTAAACAGCTGATATTTAGTGTTAATAGAATTTGTGTTAAATATTCTTAATTATAAATTACCATTTATATAATTTGGGCTCTCATATTGGAAATGAACAAAGAGCATACTGAAAAATATAGTGTATGTCCAATTCAAGTTCGACACACGGAAACATGTCAAATTTTGGAGGTTTTTTTTTTTAGAATATTTAACAAAGACATGTCCAGAATTTAGATGTATATATCAATAAGTTTTAGACATATTAAGATATGTCAGAGTTTGACAGAGTTTTTTTCTAAATTGTGTCCATTCTCACCTAATCCTGTCCCAAAAATTTGACAAGTTAAAGGTTTGTCCATCTCACAGCTTCTTAGGTTGAATCGACATATTTACATTTTCAGTGAGGCAACTCTCTCCATTATCAAAAATGTCATATACGAATATATATATACCTTTGAACCTTTCAACTGTTCCGCGCGATGATTCCTCATTTCACGAAGGTCAAGCTTGTCGCCCCTCCTCTCGAGTTGGCCTAGTGAAGTAGTGAGTTGGTTTCTTGTACTCTCCACCTCACATAGCCAAGTACGCCCGGCCATCGGGTATTGTTCTGAGCCAAGCGTCTAATCTTCTTTTGAAGATGTCCACTATAACCCCACTCGTGTTCCTTAGGTCTTTGGGCAGCTGATTAAATAGTTTTGGTCCTCTCACAACAAAACTATTTTTTTTCAGGGTTAAGGATGTTCCCTCTCTAGCCTTTAATTTAGGAACACGGCACAGTCTTCCTTTTCTACTTTCCACTGTTGTTTGGGGAGTTACAGGGTTCAGAGTATGATTAGGGACTAGTTTCTCCATTATTTTCCAAGTGTAAATATGGTGTATCTCTCTCTCCTCCTTTCCAGTGAGTATAGGTTTAATTCGCGTAACCTTTCCCAGTAATTTAGTTCTTTGCACCCCTTGATCTTGGCTATGAAGCTTCTCTGAATCCCTTCTAGTTGTCTAAGGTATAAATATATATATAAATATATATCTTATATAGATATATATATACAGGGCGTCCCAAAACAATGTATACACACTTTAACAGCTGATAGCTCAATTGATGTTTCTTTCTTTCCAAGTTAAACCCATTAGAATTAATAATGGCAGTCAGACTAAGCTTTGAACAAAGGAAATTCATTCTAAAATGCTACTGGAAGTGTGAAAACGCAGTTGAAGTGCAAAGACAGTTTAGGAGGGAGTTTCAAACAGATCCACCAACGCGACTTACCATCACTCGAATTAGAGATAAGTTTGAAGCCGATGGAACTGTTCAGAATGTCCACAAGAAGCGTTCCGGAAGACCACGGACATCGACAAGCCCCACAAAGCAAGAAAGAGTACTGGAAACGTATCACCAAAGTCCAAGAAAATCTGTGCGGCAAGCGAGTCGTGAGGTAGGAATTTCAGAATCGTCTGTCCAACGCATTTTGAAGCGCTGTCAATGGAAAAGTTACATTCCAAGATTAGTCCATGCTATTAATGAAGATGATCCGGACCGAAGAGTGGAGTATTGCGAGTGGTACTTGGCACGATGTGGATGTGGATTGGACGAAGGGGTTTCGTAGAATACCCTCCGCGTTCACCAGACCTCACACTACTAGACTTTTTTTTATGGGGATACTTAAAAGACAAAGTCTACGCTATAAAACCTGCAACAGTCGCTGAATTGAGAGCAGCCATTGAACGAGAATGCACACAAATACCAAACGAAATGTTTCGTGATGTTTGCGATTCCATTGCTTCGCGTTATCAGCAGTGCCTGGACCAGAACGGACGTCAGTTTGAAAACAGGCGTTGACAAAACAATTACATAATGTCTGTAGATTCTATTACATTTTGAAAATGAAATGTATTTTAATAAACACTGCCTTTATAATTATTTAAAGTGTGTATACATTTTTTTGGGACGCCCTGTATATATATATATATATATATATATATATATATATATATATATATATATATATATATATATATATATATATATATATATATATATATATGTAGTTGTATTTATCTTCTTTCTTTGCAAGATAACGGAGAAATTACGCAATTAGTTTGTAGTTTATATCTGAGTGGCGAATTTTCTCACTAAGAATTCCAGCCTCATTCTTCACACACACACACACACACACACACACACACACACACACATATCCTATATTACAGTATATATAATGTCAAAAGTATATCAAAAGTATATTATAGTGTCATAAAACTTTTGCTCTTTGGAGAAAATGGTTGGAGTGAGGCACAAATCTTGCGAGGACGTTTGTCCTTATCCCGAAGCGAAGGAGAATCTTTTCAAATATGGACAAATGAGCAAGAAGGGAAGCGTTGGAGATAAGGGAGAGATATAAAAAAAATATCTTCCGTTCTAAACTTCTTTCTCGAATATACTGTAGAGGCTGTTGAAAAGTCAGGTCACATTGGGTTAAATTGCCTTTACAGAGGGAAATATGTTTAAGTAAGTGTCTTATTTATTTTTATTATTGTTGTTCTTTACGATCACACACACACACACACACACACACACGCACACACATGCGCGCATCTCCATATAAGTGAGGTACCAACTTTTTTAAATCCATATATGTATCTAAAAGGTTAATTAAGCAAACCTAATTTAACTTTATTCAAACCCAGTGACATCGAACCGAGAAGAGCGTGATTAGTGTTTGAGACCTAATAATCTAGCCCAACCTAATGCAACTAAACTTTAACCTAACCTAACCTAGCGTAACCTAACCTAACCTAATTTTCCCACAACAAAAATGTTTCTAGATTTTTTTATATAAATTTTTAATGTTTCGAAATTCCAAAGGTGTTACCTCACCAAACAAATTACCTCACTACATCCGTGAATTATCATGCACTCGACCTCACTTCTGCCCAGTTGCCAAAGATTAGATACCATTTTCATGTTTACAAACTATTTCGTGCCTACGTCATGCTGAAAGAGATGTTTATAGGGAAAGTAGGAGACACATTCCGTGGTCTGTTTGCCACTGGCACAGAAAGCCCCTCTACGGGGCTAAAATCAATGGTTGGCGTTCAGTAATTGTTAGTCACTGCTAGTTCTTTTCTCCTTTAACCTATATTTAAAATTTGTTGTGTGGCATAGTGCCAGAGCTCCCAATTCTAGCAATGATGCCAAACTGTATTATTAATAAAAAATATCCTTCTCTTTAATGTATACTCAATTAACTGTTCATTAATATTCTATTTTAAACATTTTTGAACAATATTAATGAGGTATGTTCACTGAAAGGGTCCAACAGTCTTTTTCCCCATTGTCCTACAAGAATACCAAAATTTCATGAATAATTCTATGGATACCGTTTTATTTCCTTCAGTATAATATCGTCTTACATGGAAAAATAGCGATCTTGGTCTCCTTTGCGGTGCTCATTCGTTTCCTCTTTTGTCTGTATTTGTCTCTGTCTCTTTCGAAATGAAGATTTTCCTTTTGATCTTTCTTTAATAATATGCCCGTGCCTCTTAGTTTTTCATTCGTCACGTCTGGGAGCTACGAAGAAGGATGTGTTCTTAGTTCTTCGGTTAAATAAGACTCGTAATTAGAGGCACAAAAAAATCGTTGTTTGCTGTTCACTGTTCGTGAGTCAGTTTTTGGGAAGAAAATATTTCGCAAAAGAATTCTTCAGTGGAATTTCGGTTGTTTCGTTAATGTTTTTAACTATTAACGAAGGACATTTATTACTTTTTGATCAGTTAAGTATACGCTGGTGATAATAATAATAATAATAATAATAATAATAATAATAATAATAATAATAATAACAATTAATCAGTGAGGAGTGCCAAAAACTGGCACAGTGTCAGACCGGACTAGTGCGAACCATTGGGGTAACTACTAGATTATTATAAGTCAGTACCATCGGGATTCGAACCCCAGACTTCTGAGTCTTCACTTAGATTATGGGAAAATGTTGTTACTCATTGAACTACGGTCCCTGGTATACACTGGTGATAGTACATATTCTACAATACGTATCTATCTTTCATCTACTCAAACGGTGAACTCAGGAACAATCTTCCTCAATCCATCTCTCCCTCTGTCTATGATCTCCAATCTTTTAAACGCAGAATGTCCAGGCATCTCGAAAATCCTGGACCTTGATTTTGGCTCTCTTCTTGCTCTATGGTGGTGAGGGGGGGCATTTTGGGGGGCATTCACCCTTGGCCCCTCCTTCCTGCATAAAAAAGAACATTCTACCTTAATTAGCTTACAGATAAGCATCAAGCAGGTAATCATTTAATCCTGTTTTATTTTTTTGTATTATAATATTTATTATTTCTACCTTGAAGGACTATGTCGTAACCAATGTCGTAACACCACTTCCCATCGATCAGCGAAGTTAAGCGGCAGTGGGTCTGGAGAGTAGTTGGATGGGAGACCGTCTTCCGCATCCAGATTATGTAGCGACCCACCATGGTTCGGATCCCACGTAAAACTGCCCTTCAGTCATATGACCTTAGATGTTACGAAGGAGGTTACAATACACCATCATTACATTATTCTACCTAAAATATAGTATTTAAAATGAGTACCTTAAAATTAGCAGAAAAAGTTGAAATAAATCGTTTTTAAGTGCTGAAAAATCAGTAAAATGAAGCTGAAACAAAAATAAATATATCCGAATATACAGTGTTTTTATATATATACAGGGTGTATAATTATATACACACACAAATATATATATACACAGGGTGTTTCATAACATGTGGGACGCACTTTCAGGATGGATTCAGGACCTGAAAACAATGAAAAAAGTTTATATAAACATATGCCCGAAATTGCTTTGTTTCCGAGTTACAGCCCGTTTTGTGTTCCAGCAATTCTTTCCGCAAACTGTTTACAAACACTGCTTGCTGACAATGTTTGTGAGTGTGTACGAGACTTATTTCATGTATGGCTTTGCCGATTGTAATGTTTCGTACACTCTATGACATGTTTCAATATCGTTGAGTGTAGCCATCAGTCAGTCAGAGGTGCATCGCGGTGTTTCACTGTTCATATTCGTAACTTCTTATCGTGAATAAGTGCAGTCCAGTGAAAAAAAAACCTTAAAAGTTAAGTGAATAGGCCGTGGAGGATCCATTGTGTGGCCTGCTCGCTCCCCGGACCTGAATCCACTCGCATTTTACCTGTGGGGTCATCTGAAATCCATCGTTTACGTGACACCCATTGACAACGTTGAAATGCTTCGTCAACGTGTAGAACAAGGATGCCAGAAAATCCGAGCAATACCTGGAATGTTTGAACGCGTCAGGCAGTCTATGACGAGGCGTGTTCAGGCGTGTATTCAAGCGCAAGGCGGTCATTTTGAGCACTTCCTTTAAAGGTAAGGCGGATACTTGCTGGAACATATAACGGGCTGTAACTCGGAAACAAAGCGATTTCGGGCACATGCTTATATAAACTTTTTTCATTGTTTTCAGGTCCTGAATCCTCGGTGGTGTAGTGGTTAGCGAGGCTGACTACGAATCCATCGGCCCAGGGTTCGAGACCCAGTGACGGCAGCCGGCGCGCAATAAAACCCAGCTGTTCATATTTCCACACAATAAAGTGGTTGGTAGCTAAATGGGTACCCTAGGTGGCCTAGTGGTTAAGACGATGGGCTGCTGGTGGGGGGTGGGGGGGGTTCGGATTCCACGTTAAACTGTAGGTCTAAGGTGGAGTGAAAAGCTTGACCTTCGTCAGAATGAACAATTCGGGCGGAAGTTAATATATATATACACACACACACACACACATTTATTTATTTATTCGGTTGCGCTACTTTAGAAACACCCTGTATATACAGTACCCTCATCACTAGGAAAAAAGTGGTCCTAAAACAACTCATAGTTTGACATCATGTTCGTTGATAAAATTATTACCAAAAAGTTTAAAACGCGGGAAATGTTTGGCGTATAAACAAAATTTGTATTCTGGAATTGCATAAAAAAGGAAATGAACAGTGGTGAAATGATAAAAAAAATGATAAAGAATGATAAAAATGATAAAAAATGAAAAAAAATTATAAAAAAAAATATCCTCAAGAAAAATGATAGACAGGAAACTGGTAACTCGGAAAGTAGAGAGAGAGATAGAGAGAATTAATAAATAAATGAAAGACTGAAAGGAAGCCAGAAGACAAAGTAAGGGTAAATAATATATAAGTACAGTTGTACATACACACACACACACACACACACATATATATATATATATATATATATATATATATATATATATATATATATCTATGTAGGGGACGATGATGTGATGATGATGATGTCTGTCTGTTCTATGTTCGTTTATACACGCCTAAACGGCTAAGGTAATCTGCGCCCAAATTTAGTATACATAGTAAAAGAGAACCAGGTAAGGTTTTAGTAAAACACGCGCCCCTCCCAGTCTCCCACTAGGTTTCGTTTCCGGGGCTTTTGCTGCGCGAGGCTCAGCGGTCATTCCAGTATTTGGTATATACCAGTGTATGGTATATACATATATATTCAGAGTAGGAACAACAAGTTTGACCTCCGTGAAATGCGGAATCATCGCACGGAACATTTGAAAAGTGAAGGATATATATAGTATTAAGATCTTAAGATCCCCAAAATAAAGGAAATAAAAGTTTAAAATGACTTCAGGTTTCCGAAAGAGAACCTCCTCCATCTTGTGGATCAGAATAGGAAGGAGGTTCTCCTTCGAAAAGCTTATGTAATTTTAAACTTTTATTTCTTTTGTCTTGTGGACTCTAATATTATTTATACAATACTGTGATTGTACTTATATATATATATATATATATATATATATATATATATATATATATATATACACACATGTGTGTGTGTGTGTGTGTGTGTGTGTGTGTGTGTGTAAACAAAAATTACCAATTTTTGAATCTTAAATTTCTTTCGGCAAATTTTTTTTCGCAACTGTACGTGTAACTGAGTGTTCCATAAATTCGTTCATAGGAAGCGCTATTATATTATCCACTCGAAGGTAATGCAAATTTATGGCGTTAATTAAGGACAGATGTGAAGAAAATTACCTGAAATAAAAATGTCTGGTTGGATGATAATGGTGTATCTTTTAATTGTAAGACCTCAGAAAACGAATGTAAAGAACGTATTTATTGTGTAAATATATTTAGTATATAACTGGAAATTGTGGTCATTGTAGAGAGATAGATAGACATAGAGAAATTGTAGAGAGATAGACATAGAGACATTGTAGAGAGATAGAGAAGCAAAGCGACATTATATAGAGATAGAGAGACATAGAGATATTATAGATAGATATACATAGAGACATTATAGACAGATAGAGAGACAAAGAGACATTATAGAGAGATAGAGACATAGAGACATTATAGAGCGAGAGAGAGACATAGAGACATTATAGAGATATAGAGAGATATAGAGACATTATAGAGCGAGAGAGAGACATTATAGAAAGATAGAGAGACATAGAGACATTATAGGGAGATAGAGAGACAAAGAGACATTATATAGAGATAGAGAGACATAGAGAGATAGAGAGACATAGAGACATTATAGAGAGACAGAGAGACATAGAAACACATCTTTATTTCGTAAGACAGTATATAAATTTTTTACAGAGTTGTTAATTAAAATAAGAGAAATAAATAAAATATTAATAAAAGTGTTTTAATTTTTTAAAAATAAAATATAAAATGAATAAAAATATTCATACAAGATTCTTCAGTAAAATGATAAAATCCAAAAAGACATAAACTAAGAATCAAATGAAAATAATATTTACAGTTCCTGATCGTAACCTTCTTCAGTCCATCTTTTCCCCTGGTCTATGACCTCCAATCTTTCAAACGCAGGCAAGTAAGTGTCCAGGCATTTCGAAAACTTTTTAGCTTCATTTTGGCTCGTTTCTTCTATTTCTATGAGGGAGGTCGGGGGAGGGGGCGTTTTTATGGGCGTTCGCTCTTAGGACCCACCCCCCACCCCGCCCCTTCCTGCATAAAAAAGATAAATATGTCCTCTCTATCTTACACAATTCTTATTTTTTATACTACAGAGTGCTGCTGATCATTATCGAAAAGGGATGGTAGACCATACATGTCTTATAATAAGGCATTCACATGTTTGCTAAAATGAGAATCTTCAACTAGAACTTTCTTAAAGGAGAAATACTTATATTTCGACCAAAATATAATTTACAGGGTGTCCATAATGTCTTTTTACCCCAGTAAAACATTAACTGATTTTGGTTTTTCTTTCAGATCCATTCAGACCATTCAGATCCATTTAGACCGTTTCAATCGTGCAGCTGCACGATTGAATCGGTTCTGGAAGTCTGCACGAATATTTTCAATGGTTTTGCCATTACGTGGTTGCTCATGGATCCAGGTACTAGCCAATATGCGTTGTTCACTCGTATAGTTGCTATTATTACACATTTCAAATGGATCTGAAAGAAAAACGAAAATCGGTTAGTATTTTACTAGGGTGGCAAGACATTGTGGACACCCTGTATGTAAAACATGATTTTTCACTAGTTCAAAAACAAAAACAAAAACAAAAGCAAATGTGGTTGCTGTGATGAAGAGGCTTTTTCATTACTTTCTTGATATATTTATGGGACGCAACTCCTAGATAGATAGATAGATAGATAGATAGATAGGTAGATAGATAGATAGATGCAGAATTCGATAGATAGATAATGAGAGACTCAAGCATTTAATAATAATTGCATTGTACTCGTATAAATAAATAGCAGGGATCGAACAAAGTCATTGCAATCCGCGACCGCAAAATGGCGATGCCTCAGCACGAATAGTTATTATATAACCACTCTAATGTCGCCTTTAGGAGATCTTATGTTTACCCTCTTCTATCGTGCTCTTTGATGGTGCCATACCCATATGCCGTATTTAAAGGAAAATCTATTGTATGTTTGCACAAACACACGCACGATTGTCATTTCAAACCAGCAAATGAAGATGGAGTAAAAATTAGATCACTCATTTACTATTCTGACTCGCGCATGCGCAGAAGTTTTCAGTCTCGTAAAATAGACTCAAAAATGCCCCCCCCCCAAAAATCTGTAAACAAAAATGTACACTGTAAACACTTTTTAATGCATACATTTCTCTTCGTGTTTTCTGAGCTTGTAAATAATTTAATTTTGTAAATAATAAATAATATTAAATTTAAGTGTATCAGGAAGCTTGTCATTTCTGTCTGTTTGCAGTTTACATTCTTATAATATATATATATATATTAGTAGCTGGAAAAACATACAGAACCACACTTTAGACTCGTCTTGCTTTCTGTAAACTTATTTTATACATTACGAAATAGTTTATGCAACATTCTCGTAGCGAATGGCATTTAAAGTCTATTTAGGATGCAATAGAGAGTGAATGAAGCTTTTTGCGACCCCAAAACACCGACCTCCTCCCCAATCCCCACCCCGATGTGATGCTCTATCTTAGTTCAAGCAAATAGTTGTTCCATACTTCAATGTTGGTTTTTCTTTTCTTTTTTAATATTTCCTTTCTTGCTCCCTCGGCTGTTTATTTATTTTCTTCATTTGTTCGTCTTTTGTTTTTTTGTTTATCTTTTCTTCGTGTTAAATGTTACTCCTTTGTTTAAACTAATCCAATATATTTTTCAAATTACATTAAGTGTTTTTCTCTTGCTAGTATTCTTCCCCCCACTTCTTAAATGATGGTCACCCTGTATTTAAATTGTAAATATTTTTTGTTGAGAAACATTTATCGTTTCGCTTGTTTGGTTTTCTTGTTTTTTTTTTTTTTATTAAAACTGAACTTTGTGATTACTGGTTTTTTTCCCTCATATTTCTGTTTTTACTCGGTACAGGGTGACATAAAATTTTTCTATGGGGTATATTTATCACCAAAAATGTTACACCGAAGCAAATTAACGAAAAGAGTGAGTAAAATTTTGTAAATTTCGTAAATTTTACGCATTTTAGGGTGACAGGCGTGCAAATATTTCTCAAGAAAGTAGAGAGTGCTCATGAAAGGTCAAAGAGAGAAGTATCACTTTGGTCACGCTCGAAAAATATCGGAGGAGAGGAGAACTCATGAGTTTCTTGTCAAACGGATTTCGTTCGAGGAGAAGAAGTACAATTGTATGTTTAACAAAAATGGAAATAGAACCAAACGTAAAAGACTGGTAATGGTGTTATAATTAAATAAGTAAAAGCTTGGCATTTAGTATTCAAGTTGCATAAAAGGGTTAATTCTATATTCAGACTTTTCAGTAACTCAATTCTCCCTCTCTCTCTCTCTCTCTCTCTCTCTCTCTCTCTCTCTCTCTCTCTCTCTCTCTCTCTCTCCTTCTTTCTTTCATTTGCTCCCTCTTGTGTTTTTTACACGTCATTATAAAGAGAGCTGCTTAAAGGATGGGTTAATTACGATACAATGATAGTAGTAATGTTCTCCTTTGTCAGTAATTATAGTAGGAGGCGCTGGCCGGGCCTGGTTCCAGAGCACTGCAAGTTCTCAGATGATATCCCAATTGGTAGAGACGGAGAGCATAATGGGAATGGGAACTCTCAGTAGTCAAAACTTCCGAATAGACGTTTCCAGATTTAAGGATTCTACTCGAGGACATAGTGTAGGATTCTACTTGAGGATATACAGTAGTGTAGGATATAGTGTAGAATATAGTGTAGAATATAGTGTAGGATATAGTGTAGGATATAGTGTAGAATATAGTGTAGGATATAGTGTAGGATATAATGTAGGATTGTTCGTACTTCTCAGGAAAATCGTGGTATAATTAAATTCGGTATATAGATTGTAATTTCGTAGTTTTAAAATACGAAGCGAAATTTCTTTTAAAAAAGATTTAAAATACACAAACACCTGATGTACACTCTCGCTGGAACTCTTAAATTCAGAAGGGGGGCTGCAAACCAACTGGGGGTGCCTCTAGATCAGTACTCCCCTATCTAAGTAATTGCAGTGCGAAAGAATACAATACTCTCTCTCTCTCTCTCTCTCTCTCTCTCTCTCTCTCTCTCTATATATATATATATATATATATATATATATATATATATATATATATATATAAAATTTTAAATAAACAGTCTAAAAGGATGGCGGTTTTTGGCATTCAATGAAGAAATGATGCCACGATGAAATTATAACTTTTTATATAATGTAACTAATAAATAAATAAATACAAAATCTCATTAACTATAATAATAATAACCCACTCTAATAGACAGAGTTTATTTCCACAACAGTTTCGATGCCCACTGGCATCCTCTTCGGGTGGATACAGAAAAACGAATGAACCAAAAACAAGAGGGAAAACAGTCCAGGGACCATTAAGAAATTCGCATCTAGGTTAAATCCCGTTCTCCCGACACTGGAAGGGCATTTTTATTAAAGGGACCTGCTTATAAGTACATTCGCACAAATTTAAAACTATCTCCTTGTTCTATACATACAGATTCTATTATTTTTTACATAATTATTACATTTATTATTAACTTTATTACATTTAATATTGCATTATTATTTATTACAGAAACTATAAATTTATTATTACATTGATTATTACATTGTTGTTTATTATACAGAAATTATAAACCGAAAAACGAATGAAAAAGGCGAGAAGGAAACAATCCAGAGACCATTAAGAAATTCGCACGCTAGATCTCGTTCCCCCGACCCCAGAAGGGTATTTTTAGTAAAGGGTCCCGCTCATAAGTTTTTCCTCTTGTTTTTGGTTAATTCGTTTTTCTGTATCCACCCGAAGAGGATACCAGTGGGCATCGAAACTGTTGTGGAAATAAACTCTGTCTATTAGAGCTGGTTTTTATTATCATATTTTGACCTTCACGTAGAAAAAAGTGAAGTTTTTTGCATTTCTCATTAATTAGTTTAGCGTTTCGTGCTATCCTTTATTGTTTACTTTCCTCTAATGCGTAAATGGGTATACGAGGTAAGTGTACGGATGGTATGAATGAACTCTGAATCTATCATTTCAAATATACTTTTTAGTTCTTTCCTATAAAACCTTTTCTCGCTCTTTCTATCAGCTTTCTATCAGCCGTGATTGGCGGAAGAAGTTTTAAAAGCCTTCTCTGTTCTATTTTTTACTATTATTATTTATACGTGAAAGCTTTGTACGTTTATAAGGCCAAACATTTTAAGAGAGATTATAGTAATCTTTGTTTTCATTTGGTTGGCTTCGTTTCTTTTTCTCTGTCTCTTTTCTTCTTCTTCTTCTTCTTCTTCTTCTTCTTCTTCTTCTTCTTCTTCTTCTTCTTCTTCTTCTTTAGGCTTGGAAAGAATACGAGAAAATCAAAATTTTAATACTGTTGATTCTGTATAAGCTGGCGGTGGGTATATCACTAAGGTCAGTCAACAATGGGATTAGAGTTCAATAGAGGCTCGGAAGTCGTTTTTCTGTCAATATGGAGTTGATGAAAGCAAAGGTTAAAGCCGTAGGCTGACCATATTTCCTTGAGACAAAAACGGGACATTGGGATGGCAAAAAAGCGACGGGGGTTATGTAATATTCTGTATTCATGAAAAAGTAAGTATATAAACCGGGACAAAATTGATATTTTTATTAAAACGACGGGACGGCCAGGAAATATAAAACAAACGGTACTGTCCCGTTCAAAACGGTACGTATGGTCAGCCTAGAACTTAAAGGGTTCTTCAATTGGTATATTGTTATACAGGAGTTCCTTGTCCAGCTACGTTGTGTCCTCGTCGTTATACCGCTTCCCGTACATCAGAGAAGTTAAGCAACGTTAGATTTGTTCAGTAATTGGATGGGTGATCCTCCTCCGAATGATATAGCAACTCGTGATTCGACTCCCACGTAAAGCCGGAGACTCCCTCCGCCAAATGACTTTTGCTGTTGCAAATAAAACTAAACAACCCAAAACACACGTATTCATTGTCCAAATTTTTCGCGAAAGATTGTTCGTGTTATTACCTAAAAACATTTTTTTTCTTTTTGGCAAACTGGGAAGGGACAAAAAATTTGTATTGGCAATTGGGTGACATGATTGACAAGTTAAAGCAATAAAAGAGGGCACGCATTTTAATGCCTTCCGTTTCCCTTCTCCAAAAGAAAAATAGCTTTTACAAATTCCCCTAAATTTTGAACAAGGGGACATATATGTACATGGAGGGAAGTGAGGATATTTGAAAATATTAATTGAAATTTCATTTTTGGGAGTGGGAACCTAAAAATACATAGGACTATTTTCCTCTATAATCTTTCACGTTGCATTTAATTCTCAAAAGTTGTCTGTTAGGTGATGAAAATGATCCAAATAAAAATGTTTTTTGTATTACTAATACTTACAGTATATTGCTTTATGTTAAATTAATACATGTTAA
The DNA here is from genome assembly GCA_023014485.1 of Bathynomus jamesi. Classification (NCBI taxonomy): domain Eukaryota; kingdom Metazoa; phylum Arthropoda; class Malacostraca; order Isopoda; family Cirolanidae; genus Bathynomus; species Bathynomus jamesi. The sequence goes on from JAJOZX010004275.1 coordinate 58,192, forward strand.
ATTTACATACAGGTATGAAAATTTCAGTAGGTATACGTATGGAAATTTTAGTAGGAATAGGTATGAAAATTTCAGTAGGTATAGGTATGGAAATTTCAGTAGGTATAGGTATGAAAATTTTAGTAGGTATAGGTATGGAAATTTCAGTAGGTATAGGTGTTAAAATTTCAGTAGGAATAGGTATGGAAATTTTAGTAGGAATAGGTCTAGAAATAAAATCTTAAAGAAGTACAGGCATAAGAATAGGCCTAGAAATATACTTCGAATACTATTCTTCATGTACAGGGAACTCTGCAAAAATAAAATAAGCCCATAAAAAATGAAGGAAAATAGGATGTCAAGACGGACCTGATTCGTTCATGGAAGTTTGAACTCCAGGAAACATATATTCATTCTTGAAAACCTTTTACTGACCTCGTCCCATCAAGGAGAACTCTAGTTTAACTCGCAAGTATTGAAAACAAAACACCACTATACAGCCTGTCATAATTCACACTGCACTACTCATTGGAAATGATCAAGAATTAAAGGTTCTTCCTTGGGGTCTTAGAAGCTCAGATATAAATCCAACTGAGCACTCCTAAAAGCATCTTGATCACTAATTGTGGAAAATGGGGTTTCCTCCCGCATCTGACTTAAATCTAAAGGAAATATTGACTGGACTTTGACAAAATTTGGATCATAGCGTCATTCAAACTCTTATTGCATTGATGGATCAACGTGTCCAAGGCTTTAATGAAGCACAAAAATTGTATTTTTGTGGCGCTCATCTCATTTTATTTCTGATTATATATATATATATATATATATATATATATACAGGGTGGGCCAAAAGTCTGGATCCATAGGAAAATATTTATTTTAATACATAAATTACAACAAATGGTAAATACTTAAAATGAATATCAACTTTAACTCGTAAATGCGTATCCGTGATACTGTACAGTGGTTCATACTCCAGTATAAACAACAAATTATAACAAATGCTCAAATTGGCGGCCTCTGACATCGAGACACTTAGGGATGGAATTTATGATTTTTAATAATTCTTCGAATTGACGTTCTCGAGATGCGTGTTTCATTTGATAATCTTCTTGTTGACTTTACTGGACTATTCGTTAAAGTTTCACATACCATTGCAGAGGTATTTTCATCAGTTGCAGTTTTTGGACGACCAGAACGCCGTCGATCATGTACACTTCCTGTTTCTTTGAAACGTTTAAACAACTTGCCAACAGTCGCATGTGTTACTGGATGCTTCTCAGGATGATTTCTATTGAATTCGGTAGGAACTTCTCTGTGTGTAGCGCCCTGTCTTGCGTACATGAGCACAAGTTCTACCCGGTCTTCTGTTGTTAGATTCGAAGCCATTTCTGGGCTGAAATAAAAAAAGTATTTGAGTATTTATACTGGAGTACGAACTACTGTACAGTATCACGGATACGCATTTACGAGTTAAAGTTGATATTCATTTTAAGTATTTACCATTTGTTGTAATTTATGTATTAAAATAAATATTTTCCTATGGATCCAGACTTTCGGCCCACCCTGTATATATATATATATATATATAGAGAGAGAGAGAGAGAGAGAGAGAGAGAGAGGGAGAGACTTTTAAACAAATCATTTAGTATTGAAACTTCACACTAATTTAGTCTTTTATTAAAAAGGATACTCCAGGTATTATACCTAAACACTGTTTCCTAGAAAAAAGAATGCTTATTTAATCTTAAATAAAGACAAAATGTATATATAAATATACAAAGTGATACAAAAAAGGTGTTCCCAGAAATGATTACTTTTTACATAAATATTTTTGGGGAACACATTTTTAGATCACCCTTTAAGTAATTTCCAATTATATTTCTAAGTTTTTAATGATATTTCGTACATCATCTAGTGGTAAGAGCCATCGTAGTTTGTACTCAATTTTGCACTTTTTTCCCATCCTTTTAAACTTAACTTACTGTGAATGATCTCAATGTTTTGCATTACCTAAAAATATTGGTCAAATAACCCATTTCTGCCAATAAAGGGTGAAATTTAATTGCAAATTGCTGATCTCTATTATTACAGTTTATATGTAGAGGAGAATCAATAAATCAATAAATTGAAAATCAATAAATTGATCCATATTTGTACATTTCTTGTTAAATCTATTGTATGTTATTTGTACCTGTATAAAAAGAACATTAAATACATAAAAATTATATATTTACCTGGTATACCTGGTAAAAGTTTAGTGCGTCGGTCTCGCTTCACCCCCCCACATCTATATATATATATATATATGTAAAGAACGACGCTTGTGTAGAAGAACGTTCCGCACAAGATGAGGAGGGAGAACGAACAAATGAAAAATGAGGTAACCACCCGGGAATCGAACCCGGGATCTTCCGATTGCCGGTCAGATGGATAGCATATCTGACCGGCAATCGGAAGATCCCGGGTTCGATTCTTGGGTGGTTACCTCATTTTTCATTTGTTCGTTCTCCCTCCTCATCTTGTGCGGAACGTTCTTCTACACAAGCGTCGTTCTTTACATTAATTATAGTGTGTTGTTTGCAGTTAAAATATATATATATATATATACACGGTGAACCAAAAGTAGGTGGACAGTAGGTTGAATACGGTTTGTGTTATATTATATTATAACTATGGTGTTCATTATAACTATGGTGTTTGTGTTATATTATATTAAATATTATAACTAAATTTATTTAAATTTTATTTTGTATTATAGTATACAAAAAAATTAAATATGTATTCTCAAAATAAACGTTATCATTTACTGTCCACCTACATTTGGTTCACCCTATATATATATATATATATATATATATATATATATATATATATATATATATATATAATATATATATATATATATATCCAAAAAAATTTTTGCATAATCTTTAAAAATAAAATGATTTTCGAATTCAAAGAAACTTTACGAATTTCAATCCCAACTTTTGGTTAAGAATTTGTCTTAAAAAAAAAATTTTAATTTACCTTTCAGGTAAATATTTTGATCCCAACGTTCCAACTTATTCTTTCTTTCTTTCTATCTTTTGTTTTATCTTTTTCTTTTTATCTTTTGAATAGGGGTGGGGGGGGAGCACTTTTCACTTTGGGTTTTAATTTAAAAGTAATTTAACTTTTCATTCTTTTAATCGAAATGAATAACGATGAATCGTTTGGAAAAAATCTTCAAAGTTGTCTCTCATCTCTTTGCATCTTTTTGTGATCATTATTTCAGTAATTAAACTCACTGATGAATGAAAAGGGTCAATAAACCATTTAGAAAATTGTATTATATAAATTATTATACTCGTGTGTGTGTTATATAAATATATGTATATACCGTAAAACACGCATGAGTACGTGTGTTTTTTGTATGAAGTAAAAAATAAAAATGTGTATACACAGGGTGTCCCATAAGTCTGGACCCATAGGGATTTATAATATATTTTTTTATTATGTTGCAGGTAAACCATGTCACTGACTAGAGAGGAGAGAGTTCAAGTTATTTTGCTGGTCGGGACCCGCAGTCACCGGGAAGTGGCCGAAGAATTCAACAATATGCATCCAGACCGCGCACCAATCACACACAGATGTGTTGGCAAGTTGATAGCTAAATTTAAGGAAACTGGATCAGTAGCTGACAAGCCTCGCAGAGGACCTTCAAGGACTGTTACGGAAGACGAAACCAGTACCAATGTGTTTGCTAGCTTCGCTGTCAGTCCCAAGAAGTCACTTCGACGCATGTCCAGCGAAACTGGGATCTCCAAGAGCAGCATCCACCGCATCTTGAAACTTCATCACTGGCATCCATACAAACTGCAACTCCATCAGCGTTTAAGTGAAGATGATCCTGATAGGCGAGTTCAGTTTTGCGAATGGGCAGAAGAACAATGCGTGAGTGATGAGACGTTCCCATCAAAAATTCTGTTCTCTGATGAAGCGAACTTTTATGTTTCTGGGGAAGTCAACCGTCAGAACACTCGATACTGGTCACCAACAAATCCTCATTGGTTTGATCCTTCCAAGGAACAAGGTGCCCAACGCCTCATGGTTTGGGTGGGATATGGAAAGACAGAATCGTTGGTCCCTTCTTCTTTGACGTGACGGTAACCGGTGACACGTACCTCAAGATGTTGCAGGAGGAAGCATTTCCAAGCATGTTGAACCCAGCAGGCGACTACCCGGAGTGGTTTCAGCAGGATGGCGCCCCTCCGCATTACGCCACGACGGTTAGAAATTACCTTACCACACAGTTTCCAGAACACTGGATTGGACGACGAGGACATGTTGAGTTTCCACCAAGGAGCCCTGATCTTACTCCGCTGGAGTTTTATTTGTGGGGGCCACTTGAAAGCCAAAGTGTACGAGGTCAAAATTCAGAACATTTTCCACCTTAAAGCACGCATTGTGGAGGCGTGTCAAGAAATTTCTGCGACTGTGATTCAGAAAGTGCTGTCGCAGTGGAGATTGCGTCTTGAACTATGTGTGCGACACAACGGCGGACACTTTGAACAGATTATGTAATACATTTTTGGACTATTTTGTAATTTTATTAATTTTGCCCTATGGGTCCAGACTTACGGGACACCCTGTATATTTATATATATATATATTGTGTGTGTGTGTGTGTATGTGTGTGCGCGCGCCCTCAACCACGTTCGAGCTTATCATTGAAGGATGTATTTCTACATTTAATTGGTCTACAAACCTTACGTATGTACAAAGTGTACAAAAAACGTCTGAAATAAAATACTAAACTTAATATCTGTTAAACAAATTGACTTTCGCATAGAAGTTTTGCAACTCGTCAAGTTTATGATACTTATATACTTATCCTTAATTAGTTATTTATTAATATTACGTATTTATTCAAGTCCTTGTGTTCAAGTCCTTGCGTAGATAAACTACCCAAGGACTTGAACAAATACGTAATATTAATAAATAACTAATTAAAGATAAGTATATAAGTATCATAAACTTGACGAGTTGCAAAACTTCTATGCTAAAGTCAATTTGTTTAACAGATATTAAGTTATATTTTATTTCAGACGGTTTTTTATTTTATTTCACTCTGTTGATATTAAATGTTATTATATCGATTGACAATACACAGTAGTTTAGTAAATGAATTGCAAGAATTCGCGCGATTAAATGAGTTTTCAGTTATTTAAGTTAAGGAATGTATATGGCCAACGGAGGCCTGCCGAATGAATGTGGCATCTTAGGCGAGTGCAAGCCAGGACTGGAAAGATTTCGAAGGAGGTAACTCGAGCTGAATGTTTCGAGGGTATGGTGTGATGTCTGGTAGCCATGGAAACGTTCTCTAAAAGCTAGCTTATGGTCGAGAACAATAATCATTTTCTTTGAGGAGGAAAATAAACTTCAAGAAAGTAAAACTTCTTGTGTAGGTATGAAAACGAAAGAATGACTGTAGTTGTCACTGAAGAATTGCCTGACTGCGTCGCTGAAGAAAAATGCCTGACGATGCCAGTACAGGTACAAGTATATATATATATATATATATATATATATATATATATATATATATATATATATATATATGTGTGTGTGTGTGTGTGTGTGTGTGTGTGTGCGCGTGTGTGTGTGTGTGTATATATATATATATATATATATATATATATATATGGGATTGAACAAAGAATGGTCCCCTGATAGTGTATCATATATATATACTTATACAGAGAGAGAGAGAGAGAGAGAGAGAGAGAGAGAGAGAGAGAGAGAGAGAGAGAGAGAAGGGATTATCTTCAAGCGCAATTATTTATTTTAGGGTAAATTTTATTACTGATATATGATATATAGAGTGGATTTGTACATAGAAATAGTTGTTATATTCGCCCTCATCTTTTGTACCATGCATAGAATAGTTATGAAAAGTTTTCCGTTCGTTTGGAAAAAATTAACAGATAAAAAAAAATGAGTTTAACTCTAACATAAAATTTAAAACATCAAAGAATTTGAGGAAAATGAAAAAAAAAGTTAAAATGTAAAAGTTTCTGTAAATTTATTTACAAAATTATTTAATACTCTATGTGTCCAACTTAGGCTTGAAGAATTTAAATTTTTTTATCAGCAGTTGGCTGTTTATTGATTAGAGACTGTTGGCATTTCTGAATTCTAGAATTTTCTCTGTGAATCTACATGGAAAACAGATGATTGTACAAGCCTTTAGTAAACAATGAGTCGTCGTGATAAATAGCAGTCTATAGATCTTAAAAGATATGTTATTGCTGCACACTACAGTAGTCTGGAAAGAGTTATACGAAAATAGGAGAAGAACTTCAAATTCCATTTGTGACGGTTGCTACAGTTATAAAGAATTAGAAGGGCTTTGGAACAATCAAAACTCTACCAAGGTGTTAATGACCTTGCAAGATTTCAGAACGTACAACTAGACGGATTGAAAGAATGACTGCTGCGAATCCACGAGTGACTGCAGGTCATATTTGCCAAACATCACGATTGTATAAGCTCGATGTCCATCCATCTACTGTACGTTGTACATTGAGAAAGAATGGTCTGCACGAGAATGGTCTGCATGAGTTGCACGAAGAAAAACTCTGCTGCGAAAAGCGTAAAAAGAAGCTCGCTCATAGTACTCCAAGGATCATCAAAATGATGAATTTGCATTCTGGAAGAAAGTTCTCTGGATAGACGAGACCAAATTTGAATTATTTGAGAACAATGAGCGACCGTATGTTTGGCGAAAATCAAATACTGCATTTGTGGAAAAAACATCCTTCCTAACATCCTTCCTACGGTTAAACATGGTTGTGATAGTTTGCTTCTTTGGGGATGCTTTAGTGCTTCTCGTCCAGGAAAACTTGTTGTTATCAATGGAATCTTGAATTCGAAGAAATATCAGGAAATTTTAGAAGAAATTCGGGAGTTGCGAACAAGAAGATAACGATCCAAAGATAATGATCCAAAACATAAAGGTAAGAACACCATGAAATAACTTCGGTTAAAGAATTTCAAGCTTCTCGAGTGACCCAGTCAAAGCCCAGATCTCAATTTAATCGAGAATTTATAGTTTGATTTTAAAAAAAAAATGTCCGCAAGAGAAACGCTTCGAATCTGAATGAATTGCAACAATTTCCTTTAGAAGAATGGGCTAAAATTTCTACTGAGAAGTGTCGAAACCTTGTAGAAAAATATTTCCAAAATTTTTGTAAGTAAATGTACGAAAACTTTTGCATTTTAACTTCTTTTTATTTATTTTCCTCAACTTCTTTGATGTTTTACATTATAGGTTAGAGTTAAACTAATTCTTTTATTTCTTAATTTTTCCAAACGAACGGTAACCTTTTCATAACTATCCCATACATGGTACAAAAGATAAGGACGAATATAACTGAAATATTTCGCTGTACGAATAATTATGAGCGCCACTGTATATATATATATACATAACTTAAGTGAATTTAAGAATATAAATATATTACCGAGATGAAATATAAAAATTAGGATCTTTCCATTAAAAGTTAATTGTTGCAATAATGTCAACCAGACCAGGGGATTTCAAACTTAATCTGGCTGCAGTATAATACGTAGGCATGCCCGCAAGCCAGGATTAAAATTAATCAGTCTAGAATAATATAAAAATGTAGAAACTAGCTATTAAATTATAGTCACAGTAGAATTACCAGTTTTACAAGGGACATTTGACAAAGTAGTTTGCCTCCTACGTTGTCTAATACACTGGACTGCTTCCAAAAAAAAGTAAAAAAATAAAAAATAAAAATGTCCAGTATAAAATACATTCTCAGGAATAAGACACTCCCAATTCAAGAATCCTGTTTTGAGGAGTACAGTTCGTTCGATTTTGTGGGACCCGCCGCACCGGGAACGTTCAGAGGGCCGCGTGTTTAAACTCATGATGTAGACATTAAAAATATCTCTTCTTTCAGAGCTGATGAAGCAGTAAGTATAATATGTACTACCCTTTTTTATGAATACATTTTTGTAAAGTATTTAAGTCACAGAATTATACTAAACTTTACGTCGATACAATTATTATATCAACATTGACGAATTTTTCACTTTAAACGATATAATATGGCAGAGAAAGACTGTCTAATGGCCAGTGTTGGGCACTAAAGCGTTAATCCGATAACAGTTAATTAACGAAGTTAACTTTTTTGAACGGACTATTAACGGAAGTTAATTTCCATTTATCGTTCTCGGACCAGTTAACTTCCGATAACTCGATATTTAGTCTGTTAAAGTCCGTTAACACGTTAACTGCGAGGAGTCATTCACGGAAGATCACCGCTCCGCGAATGAATTCAAACCGCCATAACTTCAGTCTGCCAATTCTGTCCTCTGCCGCAGTGGAACGGCTCTTCTCTCTCGGCAAGGACATCCTGAGGCCCAAGAGGTCAAGACTGGCAGTTGGGCCTAACTTTGAGAAGTTGGTCTTTCTGAAGGGCAACCAGCACCTTGTGTCATAGTCTTTAATAAATGTGCCTAAAATTTAATTTTACCTTTCAGTTCCCGCCATAATAATTCTCTGGTAAATTAAAATTTAGTTAATGGTTAGTGGTTACAAGGGTTTCAAAACATGTAATCAGTACATTTTTTATTAAAAATAAAAAAAAAGTTATTAAGCAAAAATTGCAAAACTTGATAAAAATACAGTTAAATACCTATTTATTGTTGGATTTTGCATAAATGAACATTTTCTATGGGTTTTAAAGCTTTTTTCCTTGATTTTTTGAAATGTTAGTAAAGAAATAGTTATCGTTAACGGATTATAGTTAACTTCCGTTAACTTTGTAGTAAAATTATCGGATTATCGTTATCGGAGTTAAAAATTGGGGTTAACGGATTATCGTTATCGAAGTTAACTTTTTGGTTAACGGTGCTCACCACTGCTAATGGCTATAACCATTTCGTCCGGTAATATTTCGTATTGATGCTTTTACAGCAGTAAATACTGGAACCAGTTACAATTGGTCACTGTAATCGCAAAATGATTTCTGGTTGGTGTAATCCCAAACCATTTTATCGTGTCGGTTGTGTCGCGTTAGCAAAATCAAAATCTTTTCCTGGTTGATGTAATCTCAAGCCATTATATAGTTCACGTTAGGAAAATTAAAAGTTTGTCCCGGTTCGTGTAACGCAGACTGCGTAGGTTTCTGGTTCAAAAAATTTTCATTAGCATTCTTGACGTTTTATGGGGTCCATTTCATTTTTATTTTGCTTCCTCTTTCCCGGCACCCTCTCCCTATCCGAAAGAGAGCTTTATTTGACAAGGATACAATTTACCTGTTGATGGGATGAGTCCCTATTGTGCAAGTAAGGCGTGATATACTGTGTTATATTTGTGTATCAGCATTGCACCAAACCTTAAAACGATAAAAACCCACTCTAATAGACAGAGTTTATTTCCACAACAGTAGAAACGTAGAAAAAAGTTAAGTTTTTTGCATTTACGATACTTTTAGTTCTGACCTTTTTAAAAAAACTACATTCAAATAGAAAGTCTTTAAGTTGTGGTATGTTTTCCATCATTTCGTGATTCTAAAAGAGCTCAAGTTCTTCCTCACATTTTTTGAAACATTTTGTTTCGGGGAAAGGAAACGCATTTATTTGTTCGTCTTATTGTAAAGGAGAGTATAAAATTAATTAGCCTCGTGAAATAAAATGGGGTTTGCTCTTTGTAAACTCCCTTCCAAATTGTGTTCCCAAATTTGGTTTCAGAGAATGAATGAAAAGTGGAGAACATTTTTATTAAATTTTTTCGAGTTATTTTGGTTCAAAAGGCTAATCAGATGCGCGTGTTTACTTTTATGCAAAAGCATTCACGGTCTTTTGAATTAAAAATTTACACCAAACTGAATTTACTAATTTATGCATTTAATTATAGGATGGAGATCTGTAACTGTTTCTGAGTTAGGGATAATATTTTTGGAAATTTTTACACAAATATGTACAATACGGAGTTACATAATTGAGTTTAAATATATTCCTTACGTTACATACACTCACACTCCAAAATAAACGCGTACATGACCGTATACATACATACATACATACATATATATATATATATGATGAATATATATATTATATATATATGTGTGTGTGTGTGTGTGTGTGTGTGTGTATATATATGTGTATATATTATATATATATATATATATATATACTTTAAATAAAATATTTGTATGTGTACATTAATAAAATACGATATATTTATAACCAGTGATACGTAAAGTCATGAATAAAACACAATCATAAACGTGCATACATGGATGAAATTAAACGCATACACACACACCACACACACACACACACACCACCACATACACACATGCAGGGTAGAAGGTTGAAACTAAATGATTATATAACTACTGTACACATATCTATACGCGCTAAAATTAACCACTCAAGTTAGAAGTCTCGTTCGTTTCATTCAAATTATACCGCATTTGAAAGCCATTATTTGTCTAAATGTCTAAATCGATCAAAAGTAATGGATTCGGAATGGAATCTTCCATTAAAATGGAAATGAATCATGGCTACGATGTTCATTATACATTCTGCACAAAAATCATAATTGAATTCCCCGCCATGATTTCTTAACTAATTACCGTAAGTAATTTAATAAGAGAAAAATTAAATGATTTATTTAAAATGTTTCAGTTGCAAGCCCCCTTTTGTGGTTTATTTGGGTTTCATGCACACATGAGAGAACGGTTATGTGCGTATTTACTGATTAGGTCTTTAAAAAAAGTACTTTTTTGATCAGATACGCGTGTTCATAGAAGGTGGTATGACATTGGTTGGTTGATATGTTTTACGTCTTTCATCCAACTGACGGCACTGAGAAGAGCAAAAATAAGTTTCACGTAAAAGGAAAAGTGGGCGAGCTTAATATATTACGTGCAGCGGACTCGTCACTATACCCCGCTTTTCATTTCTTAGACTGGTTTGGTTTTGTTGAAATATCTTGAATTCAAGTTCAAAAGTTGTCACTTTCAAATTAGTACAACTTTAACTGCGTTTTCTAAGTTTTTTTTAAACTTTTGTCGCTTAGCCACTTCTTCCTTGGAGGGCCTCATATGCCAAGTGTCTCCATATGATTATGAGTTTATGACCTTCTGGAGTATCTTTAATACCTATATTTTTATAGAATTGCAAATAAGAAAGATACGTGTCAAGCAGTCTTCCACCGCGTAGACAATTCGCTTTCAGTTTTTTATTTAAGAGGACATGATGTAGATTTTAATTTAATTAATGTTTAATTAAATGAGACCTCATTCGAGTAATCTTTTAAGCGGTTTCTGCTTGTTTCTCTCTTATTACAGGCGTGACTTCAGAGTTAATTGAACCTTCTCTTCTAAACATTATGAAAACGAAGGAAAATGGGAAAGAAAAATTTACTGAAGGAAGGAAACAAATAATTTCCATAATACAGTTAATAATAATAATAATAATAATAATATAATAATAATAATAATAATAAACTATTTTTAAAAATAGGACTAAAAATATAAAACATAAATTATGAAATAACTAATAATAAATTATAATAAGAACTGAAAATACAACGAGGCATTAGGTAATATAGGACAAATGATTATCTTAACAGACACAATAAGCGTGTAAAAGTGTTGTTCCAGTGCTTTCCGTAAGATGAAAGGAATTAAGCCACATTCCGTTTGGGTCGTAGCTGGATGGGATATCATTATCTCCGTTCAGATTATATAGCGACCCTTGGTTCGGATTCCACGTTAAAAGCTACAGGTCGTCGCCTCTTTCGTATGACCCTATAACTGGTAGTATGGGGGCAAAATCATGCATTTAATATAACCTAACAAAATGTATATCTAATAATTCACTTTATAATTCTATTTCGTTCATTATCCGGATTTGCATCCGAACAATAGAGAGAAAATCTTGAAAACTCTGTTGCTGAGAGCATTATTTGCTCTTTCATACAATTCTTTTCAAGAAGAAATAATGTTATACAATGGAATTTTATGTGGTCGGCAAGAAAGGCTTGAAAAGGCTTTATGATGCATGGGGTGGAGGGGAAGAAAGGCTTTATTAGACAATTTACAGCGTTTTAAAGCAGTTTATTGCGTTTTACAACCGCATACTTTCGCGTTATACCTCATTTTGTACTTTAAATTCTTACGTTATTCTTGTTATGCTTTTTGCATTATTAATCAGAAAAATGTTTATTAAATTTTATGAGATGTGAAAACAATCCCTTGGATCTACTTTAAAACTGAAAATAAAAGTAGAAATTCTACTCTACAAGCTATAAAGTACTTTTTAAAGAGTACACCGTCGTCAGTAGCTGGAAAGTAGGTAAAATCCTTTTCTTCCTCACATGTCCTACGAAACTAAAAGATTACTTTCAGCGAAGTTAATCGACGTTGGGTTTCTTCAGTAATTGGATGAGTGAAAATCTTCTGCGTCGATATGATGTAGCGACCCGTGATTCTATTTCATGTAAAACTATAGGCTCCCTCCGTCACATGATCTCTGCCTTTACGAAGGAGGTTAAACAACTCCAAACATTATCATCCGAGTTTGTATGAACATATCAGCAGCTCTCTCGCTCGTTTGCTAACAACCACATTGAGAATTTGAAACCAAACTCATTCGTTATTAATAACATTCCTCTTTCGTCATCGTGAAACGAGTCTATATTCGGCAATCAGTATTATATACATCTATATGTACAGGGTGTTTCAGGTCGACCCCAGAAATATGGAAATTGGCGGAATTTGTAATTTGTATTTGGTATTTGGGATTTGGTATTTTTAGGGTCGACCTGAAACATCCTGTATTTTCTAGATGCCTGTATTTTCTGTCTATCTTTAATTCTTTCTCTGTTAAGTCCTTATATGTCAATGGGAATTGGTTAAACGAGTGGTTAAACCCAAAATATATAAAAGTGAAATTTCTGTAATGGAATAATTGTTCCCCTTAAAATGTCCGCTGTGTGATAATGAAATTCAAAACAAAAGAGTGAGTGATGAGAAAAATATAATACGAGCCCTTCACGTGCATTCGGTTCAAAGGGTCTCATAGTGAAATTCCATATTTCTTAAAATGAAAATGTCAGTGAAAAACATAGAGTTTTACAACAGAGTTTTTTTTTAATCGATTGTACATTATTTTTTTTAAATAAAGTTCTCATTTCAATGATCACATTTTGAAGGAATGAAAGATGCTTTGTATTGTTTCGTTTAATTTACTTTGAACGGAATTTAATACACGTTCCATGCGGATATATTGATTATTTGATTGTTTCGTGGAAGCCGGTTGGGGAAGCGATTGCAATTAACATTTTGTATACCTTCTCCTTTCATTTCTGAAGACCTTCAAGGTACTTATTAATAATGTTAGTTTTGGAGCAGTAATTATTAATGAGGTACTTTTCGGTCTCTCTCTCTCTCTCTCTCTCTCTCTCTCTCTCTCTCTCCCAGTGTTTTGGGCATTGGTCATCTAAGAGAGAACTCTTTCTTCCCAAAAACCAGACTTAGAAATATTTTAGCAAGAAAGTAAAACATTTTTTGTTTAAGTCTTTTCTCGTCATGAATAAATTCTCGATTCGGAAAAAGAGAGTTGCCTTCGCTTTCACGAATACGAAGAAATTTCCTTCATTGCGAGATTCATCCTGAAATATAGGTCTCATTATATACATATATATACTATATTGGGTGGGAGCAAAAAAAAGGGAGACCTCGAACTTTGGATGTAAAATCCAAAGTTATGGTCAGATTTCACTATTTTTTTTCACACCCCACAACTAAGTAAATTTCCTATACGGTGAGCGGATTTCAAAGAAAACTAATGAAAATTACGGATTTATTGAACATTTCTTTATGCCACTGGAAATTCTCCATTTACACTGCTACTGCATTGTCGGGTCGGCAAAAAAAAAAAGGGAGACCTTTTAAATCCTTCATATCTCGGCAAATACGGTACATAGAACCATGAAATTTTAGTATGTTAGTACTTGGTAGTTTTATGGTTTGTGTGCCATCTTTTAGCATTTTAGCTGAGAAACTGGATTTATGGCGAATATTCCAGAAAAATCTTGCGATAATTAAAGCGATTTTAATTGAAGTAAGCCAGCTGCAAGAGGTTTGGACAAGCTTCTCAAGAAAATCGATAAAACAGGAGACGCTAAAAGATGGCATACAAACCATAAAATTACCTAGTACTAACCTACTAAAATTTCATTGTTCTACGTACCGTATTTGCCGAGATATAAAGGATTTAAAAGGTCTCCCTTTTTTTTGCCGACCCTACAATGCAGTAGCAGTTTAAATGGAGAATTTCCAGTGGCATAAAGAAATGTTCAATAAATCCATAATTTTCATTAGTTTTCTTTGAAATCCGCTCACCGTATAGGAAATTTACGTAGTTGTGGGGTGTGAAAAAAATATTGAAATCTGACCATAACTTTGGATTTTACAGCCAAAATTTGAGGTCTCCCTTTTTTTTTTGCCCACCCTATATATATGTATATATATATATATATATAATATATATATTATATACATATATATATATATATATATATATATATATATATATATATATATATATATTAATAATATATATATACAGCGATAAGCGGGGACTATTTTCCCATAATAAATAATGTAAATAGGTTTAGTTCGTTACCACGGCTATAAAATGTCATTAATAAAAAAAAATAATGTAATTAATCACAGTATGCATTGTTTATTGCTAATATGTTACAAAACAATCGTGTACACTACATACATAGCTAAAATATAGTGTATGGAACTTACAGTATGATTCGTTCCATTGATCAAGTTGAAGGGCTTTGTTCAGGGCTTTGTTCAGGTCAAAGACAACACTCTACAGACCTCAGATTGGTATTCACCTGCTTCACTACGCTTAATTGCATCCAACTTAACCTCCAGCATTAAGATTTTGTGATGTGTTTTCTCAGCGCTAACAATATTAGAGTCTGTTGCACGTTTCTGACTCATGTTGCTTGATTTCAAGGGGTAAAATCAATTGCAAAACAAAGCACAAATATTTTTCAGGAACCAATACGGCGACAAAATCAAACCGGCGCTAAATTCAGGGCTTCCGCACCAATGAAAAATATTACCCCAAGGTGGAAAGCTCAATTACCCTAAATTACCTTAAACCTAATAAGCAAAGATGCAAAAGCAATAATTTTCCCTATACCTTCAAAGAATAGCGAAAATTATTAATATGCACACTGCTAGTGGATAAAAGTAAAAATTAGAAAGTACTCGTGAACATTTTGCGAAATCAAATGTATTTATTTAAAACCAACCATATAATGAATTACCCTAAAAAGCGGGTATTCACACCCTACCCTAAACTCTACCCTAACGCAAGACTGATTACATAAAATAGGATAATTACCCTAAAAGTGGAAGCACTGGCTAAATTGCACAGCGTAGCTGCGAGGCGCCGATGCGCTGCGACAATCATGTACGATAACGCTGCCTAGCGTACGACGCCGAGAACAATATGACGAATAGAGCTGAGTGCTAAGTGAATTAGGGCATCAATAACGTTATAGCCGAGAGCGCTATAGCGAAGAAGCGCTGAGCGAAACAGCGCAAAGCGGGTACTGCATATATATATATATATATATATATATATATATATATATATATATATATAAACGCATTTTTGCATTGGAAAAATTTACTCCTCACCAGGACTCGAACCTCTGACTCGGAGAGATACGCAGCGTTCACGAACTAGTTACGACAAGATATGCGTTTATATTTCCACCTAGTGGTGCCCTCTTGTTTGCCAGAGAGATTTGAATTAAATGTTGTCCATTGGCTCTAGTGTAGGATGGTTACTAATGTAAAAATACCTCTGAACACGAAAGCGTTAGGGGTTTTCCAGAGAAAAGGATACGCCAATAATGTTAAGAGAAGAGGAAGGATTAATTTGTGTATTACTGAAGGAAAGAGGATAGTCGTGTGTAAGATTGTGACAAGTAGACACATGAAGAAACTGAGTTTTTGAGGCATTGAAAACCACAAGGTTTTCTTTGCCACATTCAGAATATTAAAAAGATGAGAGGTCAGGTGCACCATTGCCGTCCTACGCGAAGTATGGAGTGACTTTTTTTTATGCGGGGAGGAGAGGTCAAAGGCGAATGCCCGCAAAAATGCCGCCCCTAGAAGGAAAAGGAGAGTCGAAATTAAGGATCTCCGAGGCTGTTAAAAACTATACCATTCTTTTTTAAAGGAATGTGTAGTGTGTAAGGTGCATGTACGAGTATGTGTGTAGCGAGGAATAAAAGAAGTGTGTGTTTGAAAGCACGCTGAACTGTTCACGAGGTAGATGAGGCACGGAAAAAGATCAGCTAAGTACGACAGTGACAGGAGAAACGGGAGTTCAAGCATTCCCTGCCTCCTGCCTAACGTTCCTCCCCGGAGTATTTCTCTGGTCGAGTGGTGTTTACAGTCTCCTCCGGCTTGTTCAACATTTTTATAAGAAATTTTTTTAGCCCCTCTCTCTCTCTCTCTCTCTCTCTCTCTCTCTCTCTCTCTCTCTCTCTCTCTCTCTCTCTCTCTCTCCCACATCTATCTATCTATTTCTCTTTCTTTCTGAGGCAGATATTTTGAATCTGCCATCACCAGATTGGATGAAACGATTTCTGTGTTGCATTTTTAACATTTGTCCTTTTTTTCTTTCATTCTGATGTTAACTCGTTTGCGATTTTTTTCCGGCGGTTGGATTAAAGGTATATTGCATGAACAGTCATAGCTTCATAGCTTCAAAAAAACAAACTTTTACTTTGTTAGTAATTGGGTGAAGCTTTCATATCTGATTCACTATAAAATGACGAACGAATACTTTTAATTGGATAAAGAATTAAACGTTAGAGATTAAAATATAGAGTTCGCTCAAAAAATACACATTGTTAATCGCAAAAAAACATTGTTAGTCTTTTGCGTGTTAATAAACTCAAAATTGTGACATATCTTACAGTATTTTAACATTCACTCGCCTAAATTCGGCAATTGATACTCTTTTAAACGTAAAATTCTGAATTTCCTCCGTGTGTTTCTTGAATTCTAAAACATCGATTGTGAATTCTGTCATATGAAGTTGATCCCGGTTGAGAAGCAGTTTCAGAACATATCGAAAAACGTCCGTCATTACAGAGGACGAAAACGAAATTGAAACTAAATTACGAAACGTAAAAGTTCCTTTGCGATTTTAACGAAAAATATGTAAAGGAATTCTCCCTTTAAAAATTTAAAATTCATGAAAGTTTTATTGGCGGAAAATGCGTGGATTGCGTTTAAAACATTCAGGATGAAGGAAGCGTCAATGATGTAATTTTGTCTTTTCATTTATTTCATTAAATCCAATATGACATTCGCTTCTCATTAATAACCACTCGTTATTGTAATTTCGCGTCTTCATTGCACTGTAACCTTTAACCCCAGTCTAACAATGCGTTATCATTTGCAACACTGAATGGACCATATCGCTGTATTGCGTATAATGGTGTGAACTGTAAAGATGTTAAAATGCACGTTCCTGACACGTTGACAAACAACTGTATTGTAATTGTGAAAGCATAAAGGTCCGTGAAAGAACTGAACTGTTATGAAATCAAAAGTAAAAAAAAAAATGTAAGACATATCCTGTTCGGAATAGAATAGCGTTTGCGGCTCAACCCCGTAAGAATTTATGTATAGTAGGATCTATCGATGAGGTCTATTCTAAACCTCTTTTGGATAATGCGAAACGCTTTCACTTTTTAATGCTACAAAAACTAAAAAATAAACAAAATAATGTATGCACTCCATGTTTTACGTCCATTACCCGGTTCTTGTGGGAGAATTTTCTCAAAAATCTTTTGCTTCAAAGGAAAAAAAAAATATGTAAATCTGCTCTTTTCTAGAAACAGAAAAGAGAAGAGATTCCAGATGAGAGAGGAAATTATGGTGTATTTATACATACGTATATACTATATATATATATATATATATATATATTAATATATATATATATATATATATATATATATATATATATATATATATACAGGGTGAGTCAAAAGCCTGGAAACATAGGAACTATGTTTTCAATGCAAATATATATGTATATTTGCATTGAAAAACACAGTTCCTATGTTTCCAGGCTTTTGAATTACCCTGTATATATATATAATTATATATATATATATATATATATATATATATATATATATATATATATATAATTTTATTTCATCTTTAAAAAATCAACTACTGCTTGTAATCTTTACATCTTCAAATTCTCTCTCTCTCTCTTTCTCTCTCTCTCTCTCTCTCTCTCTCTCTCGACCGACCGACCGACCGACCGACCGACGTGGGTTCACTGTACACAAAGATTTTAATTTTGTCGAGTCCAACTGACGTTCTGTCTTTCATTGTCGACCTGGGAATAATGTTCTTTGTTCAGATATAAAATAATTTATTTTGGCTTACATCTTTTGAATGTAATTTCTTAAAGCTATCATATATATATATATAATATATATATTATTTTCATCAGAATAAGCAAAAGATCCTTTTTATTTTTCTCAAATATGTTTTGAAATGCGTACTGACCAACTTCTCGTACATATGACAGATAAGTTAGTCCTGTGAAATTTGTTCAATTACATTTTAATTAATTATTGTGAAAAGAGAACTAGACTCAGTGGTGACATTTTTTTATTTTTTAATTATACCATTTTTGCATTAATTATTTTCTCAAATATTTAATATTTCAGTAATTTTCTTATCGGCACTGAATTAATTACAATCTTTCATAACGTTTCGGTAAATTATGGATTCCCTTATCAGTTTCCACTAACTGGTGTTACGGTGTTTTGCTATAACCACGTAGGGAGGTAAGCGAATAATCAGATAATTTTTAATAATGATTGAATGTTATGTAATGATGATAGTAATCAGTCAGGAGAGCCAGAAACTGGCACAGCGCTCAGACCAACTAATACTGTCGCTCTGACTCCGTTATTATTGTTATTATTATTATTATTATCAGCATCATCGGGATTCGAACCCCCGAGTTTAGTGTCTTCGCTTCGCTTATAGGGAAACGGTGTTACTCCCTGAGCTATGAGCGGCTGTTAGAATATGTGATAGTACTGAAAAGAGACACGAATCTATTAGATGAGTTACAGATGAGAAGACACCGGCCATATTTTTTATAATGTTACAGATATAATGAGAAGTGAAAACACTGAGGTTCGGGGTTCGATTCTCGATGGTGTTGTAATAATAAAGCAGACGTTAGAGCAATGACCCGCATTAGTTGGTCTGAGTTCTGTGCCAATTTCTGGCCCTCCTGACTGATTATTATTTGTAAAAAGCATCATATGATAACCATTTGTTAATGGTACTTTTGAAGACTTAACATTTGCAGTGCTCCCCCCTGTTCATGTACATTAGATGTGTATCTCATAACCAACCTAATGTAGCCGTAGCCAAACTCTATTATGACTCTATTCCACACATATTAAGGTCATTTTCCATTTTTTCAGTGCCACCAATCGGAATAGTTTTTGTACTTTGCAGACTGAAGCTACTGCTTCGAGCGTCTTATTACCTCATTTGTTTTAAGAAAAAAATAATGTCTAGGAAGCTTTTTAATCCGATTTTATTGCTGCTGAGATTGCATATATATATATATATATATATGATGAATAAAACCACGAAGGAAAGGAAACACAGATAGTGCTCAAGCGCTTTCGTCTAATGACATCCTCAGGAACACTGAAGTACATAATTTTCATATTATATATATATATATATATAGTATATATGTATATATGTATATATTATATATATATATATATATATATATATATATATATATATATAATATATATATATATATATATATATATATATATATATATATAAATTCTGTACAACGAAAAGAGAGATAACTAATTTAATTAAAAAAACAAAAGTTGGTGATAAATTTTTATCAGTGTTTAGTTAATCTTCATTTACAGAGTTTTACATGCAAGTTAATTCTTATATATTAACATAGAACAACATATTAACAGTAACTTAGGTTTTAACTTTAAGTTTATTACAAATGAAGTCTGAGAAATTTTGGTGTCCCATGTTTTTCGAACCTACTTTTCGTGAAATATGACTTTGCGTAAGTGATTATTCCTTTACGATAATAAATTAAGAGGTTGAAGGAAATTACATCATGTTAGTATCAATGTTAGTACGCATGGAGAAAATTCAGTCAATATATCTTGTCTACCATATGCCGTGTTAGGAGAAAATAGTTACTTTGAAGTCTGACAACTTTTAAATATGCCTTCACTATTTCGTTTTGAAAACTGTAAAAACTGTTATTCATCTATTGTCAATTTTTTCCATTCTGTAAACAAAGAATCTGTAATACTTTTTGTTGTGAATTAAAATATCTAAATAAGAGTTTTATAAATCTGTTCTATCTGCGTATGCAGGCTGGTCTTGTTAAGTTGTTTACAGTATATCATCTCAAAATTTTCATTTACAGGGAGAGATGCACAGATACTGTATAGCTGCTCCTCAGAAATTAATTTAAAGCAAGTTTATTTCGGTCTATATTATAATTAAACAACCATTCATCCTTCAAATTCCTGTATAAACTAGAACGACAAAAATGACGGTTATCTTCACTCTATATTACGCGGAATTTGAACTGTCAATTTTCAGTGGTAGTCAACCATTTTTGAGTAACCTACCAGAGTACTTTGCCAGAGTATCAAATCATTATTATATAGAACAGTGAATACTTTTCCCCACATTTCTTAACGCTTTAGCTGCATACATAACTCTTTTCGTCGTGTGAAAAAATGATTATATGGCTTATGAATGAATTACGTCATATTATATCACTTCAAGACAGTATCAAAATCTGAATGAATAATATCAATGGCGATATTCCAGAACTTCGGAAGCATCATTTTCCCCAGAATTAATTCTTCTCTTTCATTCGTGTTAGCACATAATCCTACACAAAAGTTAAAACCCACTTATCTTTCTTCCCCATCGTAAAAATTATGTTTCAAACGCTCTTGAACGTTTCCTTCATTGGACACTATTTATTCAGTTTTACCTTCCGTAAACTTGTGGTTTTGCTACTTACGAGATTTTGGAACATCATCGTTAATATCCATGAAGAGGCGTCAATGACCTCAATGTCTGAACCCCAAAGATTAATCCCCGTCATTCCATTATGATGAATGATGCAATTATTTATATTAAACTGGAATATAGCGTTCATGAACGTGATGGAATGCCAACTCATTAACCCTTTCAGGACGACCGGTACAAATTGGTAGCATTTCAAATAGACGCATTCATAACTTCACCCTACAAAGAATTCCGGCCTTAAAGGGTTAATGTATTCTAAAGCCGTTTGTAACTAAAAAGGAAGAAAAATTGAAGAAAATTAAGACAAAAATTAAAGACACATTGACGAAAAATATTTACAAAATATGAAACTAGAAATTAATTACATGCGAGGTCCACTAAATTAACTTAACACCAATAAAGGAATGTGAAGGGAATGTTAGTTTCTTCATGAGTTAAGAAAATAAATATAGTCCTATTTCTGGACGTCAGTTATATAACTTTATTACAAATTCTGAATTACTTGATGAAGAAAACTTCACGGTACTGTCTACACACAATACTGTCTACAGACAGGAAAACTAAAAGCGTAAACCAGAGTAAACTCGAGATCTTTTTTTCTGGTCTCGGTTTGGCCATGGTGGTCTCGACTATATCACTGGTAAACTGAACTAACTGTACATAAAATTATTTCCTTTACGTTACTGAGTACCACTTACGCTGTTAATTCTTATGATACCTTTACAAGATAATGAGTAAAAGTGCAGTTAAGGAAATAAATTCACCGAAGAAATAAAATCTATGGGGAAAAAATCAGAAATGAGTCATACTTGGTTGCAAGCTAATCTGACCAATAAACAAAAGAGGCAGAATATATCGTCATTCAAAATATTTTTATTATGAACCCCAAGGAGATTTATTATTATTATTATTATTATTAGTAGTATTATTGTTGTTGTCATTATTATTATTAGTCATATTACTTTTTCAACCAGTTATGGATTATTTCTGAATTCTGAAGTTGTTAGTATTTCTCACAGGTTTAATTTCTACGGCAAACTTCTTCCTGGAACTGTACTTTTTCATTGTATAGTGCACAATAATATAGTGCAATATATAGTAGTATATAGAGTATCGTATACTCTAATTCAATATATAAAACAAAGTAATGGAGATTAATGACAATTAATGCCATTAAGAGCAATTAATAGTTGGCACGAAAGTTAAACTGCGTGACGTCATCTAACAAAGGAGTCTGGGTTTAAGCAAGGCGCAAATTTGCTTTTTGTAGTCGCAGAATTTATGTCCGAAGTTGGACTCAAATCTAAGTGTAAAAAAAAAAAAAAAAAAAAAAAAAAATAACTGTAGTTTAATGTCATTATTTTGCAGTTCCATTCCCGGTTGTTTTTACTGTTTCTGAACTGTTCGTTTATTACTGTCGGGGAAAACTTTGTTGCTATACTGAAATAATTTTCCTTTATTTTTCTCATTATTGCATAATCAATGGAAGTCTAAAAAAAAACATACGTAATTCAATAATGGTCTCTTTATATTTAGGCAGTGAAGAAAGTAGTATCAGTGCAAAAATATTTGATGAAATTTATAACAACATTGCAGTACATTATTATTATTATTATTATTATTAGTAGTAGTAGTAGTAGTAGTAGTAGTAGTAGTAATTTCGAAGGGGATTAATAACGGAGGGTGACAAGGGAAAGTGATGTAGGTGGATTTTAAAAAAAAAATTTGCTCCTTGATTTTGAGACTTAATGACGTGCATAAGTATTAACAATGCTAGTCGGCAAATACAAAATAGTCTTATTTAAACTTTCGGTTAAGAAAATTTGTCTTCGTCGAGTTGAAGAATTAATTCTTATTCACGTTATTAACTCTCAAAGTGCTGAATCAAATTTTTTTAAATATATCTTTACATCATCTTTCCTTTGTCACCCTCCTATTGTTATGCTTAAACTTTTTAGTGTTATTATCTTAGTACTATTATTATTATCCAAGTATTATTATCCAAGTATTATTATCCGAGTATTATTATCCAATATTTGTCCCAATACAACTGTTAATTCTCCCTCAATTCGTATTCTTCGTAACCTTCCACTGAACTTGATAAGACAATTTATACATTCATTGTTACTTCCGTTACCATTGTTACTTTTGTAACTTTATTTTAACCAATTGTATATATTTTAACTGTCCCCTTATCCTTTATATCTTTTAGACACACTTTGATTCATTATAATTAATTAATATGTAATTTATAAATTAATATGTAAATTATGATAACTACAGTACATGTATTTTTATTAGCTTTGCATATTTTTTTTATATCTTTTGTTCATTAGATTTAATTATTTTTTATACATTACATTTGTCCGTCCTTTTTTAACTTTTTAGCATTGATGATGGAAATTAATTTTCCCGAAATGTCTGCCAATAAAACTTCAATATGTACCGTACCCTCATCCTCTTAATCCTCACTAAATTCGCTTCCCGCAAGAACAAACCCTTCATTCAAATTATATTTATAAAATAACCCGACTGATGAATTTAATATTCTATATTCTTAATAACACAGATAGTGATTCCGCTTTTCCGTCTTTCTGTAAACAAAAATTTATGATGCCAAGCGAAGCTAAAACGTCCTTTAATAAAAACCAGAACGAACCAAAGGTTAATCCGTTTACATTTGAATAACGTCGGGCGCATTCATTGAAGATTCTAGCACCGACTTAATTCAGTTGCATTCGTTTTGTCAACAACGAATGCAATTAAGGCATGCAATCTGTGGAAAGATTTTGTAATTTTAAACGGAATACATATTTAGCATCATTCTTTGAGAAGCGGAAGAGCTCAGAGACGAGAGATCAAATTACATATGAACAAAATTGAAGCAGTTTAAAAATGATGTATTCCTAGAGATTTTAACAAAAACTTTCGGTAAGCAACAGCTATTTTCGAAGACCACCCGGACGAAGAAGGAGAAGAAGAAGAAGAGAGAAGAAGAAGAAGAAGAAGACATGAAAACCATTCTTTTATAAGAATTGGACATTTTATTGCTGAAACTGTTTTCGGACCAAAAGAAATGTCTTCGACAGTGCATTCTGTCATCATTCTAATAAACCAACGTAACTAAACCTACTCCAACCTAACCTAGCCTAATTTAATCTAACCTTTAAAAAATTTGTCGCTAAAATGCCAGGATGAGGAAATTTCGTTAGCTCGCTGTATTGGTGGACTCTTCTAATCTCCGCTTCCATTTTCAGAAGGGTACAATTTTGCAACCTTTTGCATGTAGCCAAACCTTGCTTCGTGCTACGTCTTATGAGAGATTACTTTCCATTTTCAGATACCCATGCCCTATTTACCCCTATGTGATATTTCGAGTGTCGTTGGAACAGCAGTTACGTCTGTATACATTTCAATTGACGAAATGTCAATGGTCGAACCTCAGTGATTATTTGTAGAGCATAAATACCAAGCCTCTAAAGAAAAGAAAGCTCTAACAAGACACGATGACCAACCCTTTCTAAACTTAAGCTGACCTATATTAACTTAACCAAAAACAACTTGATATAATCTACCCTTACCTGATCTAATCAGTGTCGATAAAATATTTTGTCGGAATTTAAGTAAATGTGCAAAATGTAATTTTTTAAATTGATGTATGATTATTTACATTATATTACATTTTCTTATTAATTTGTTTTAAATTAAATTCATACTAAATTAGTAAAGAATTAACCTAACCTACTTTTACTTTAGGTAATTTAACCAAGGTATTCTAACCTAACACAAGAAATTCAGCGATAGTCTGGTTACGAATGGAGTCGATCTATATATCACTGTAAGAAAATGTCGCTAGTAGTATCCCAGCAAGCTAGTGTGACATCTCCATATGAAGCTCATCGGGATTATGACAGCTGATCAACTTGACACTCTATCGAGAAGTATATTGTGGGTTAGATTAAGTAAGATGGGATTATGGGATATCAATGTTTAGCCGAGTCATACCATAGGATAATTAGCCTACTGGACCAGCCGAATGGCGAAGATTTTTTATGGTTATGAACAACTCGAGTCTTTGGCTGAGACCTTTATGATTTATTTACCCAAGTTACCGTTTTATATGGTGGTGATAGGAGTTGGAGGGAGGAAGTAGATGCTAAACAGTGGAAAGCGAAAATCCTTCGGAGTGCCGTGAAAGAATACTGGGGACCTTGAGCCACAAAGGTTGGGAAAGAATGCTCTAGCCTTTATGCTTTATAAAATGTTACTTTTAACATTATATCATTAATATTTAATGTACAGTACCATACAAAGATATAAAAGTTAATAACTTGCAAGGTGGATAATATATAGGAATGCTAATTAACTTCTCTTGTATGAGACAAAAATAGGCTAAGTTTAAAGGTATGGTTAGTCTACTGATTTTTTATATTAACTTTCCTTTTTTATTATAGGTAAATTATAGGTCCTCTAAAATATTAACATAAATGGAATTAGCCTGCCTTGATACCCCCCTAAAAATTGTGCTTATTACTTCGTAATGCACAACTGCTAGTTTAACCTTGCATACTTTCGCCAAACACTTTATATTGAAGCGAACTAGGATCACCTGAAGATCAGGGCCCCCATGTATTCTTGTTTTTTGCTTTACAGTACCAAATATAATAATAAATTAAATTGAGTGCCCGGTTAGGTCAACTGTACACCTTTGACGATTGGTTAGGTTAAGTCGTGATATTTTCGTTAGTTTTTAATGACGATATCATTTAGTAATTGAGGATAGGGGCCCTGATCTTCAGGTGATCCAAGAACTATGTAGGCCTATAATGAAAAAGGAAAAATTACAACGAACACCATATTACATAGTGCACAATATGAAATCTGAAAAAATATGAAAAAACATATGAATATACAAACAGAAGTAGTGTAGGTTAGTGTAGGTTAGGTTAGGTTAGGTTAGGGTAGGTAGGTTAGGGTAGGTTAGGTTAGGTTAAGTATAGGTGGATATTTGAATACAAGTTTTGGGCCATAACTTTTTTCGTGTTTATTTCTCCAAGAAACAGATTGCAGAAATGGAATCAGCGTAAAAGTCTACGTCTATACCAAAAACATGGAAAAAATCCAATGCCGGACCTAAAACTGAAAATACCCCTTTTAAGCCTGTTTTTGTCACAAGGAATGGTCGTGTCATTTGCTGTATCTTTTTTTGTCGTAACTTCTTAGGAAGTCACAGTGTGATATCTCTGAATTTTATTCTGAGGATAAAATACCCTGATGACTCCGTCCCCCATTTCCCTCCCATTCCTCTTCTTTTATAGGATCTTAAAATTATTGTAACTCATCATGTAGTCATGTATCAAAGTTTAGTCACCCATTAAAGGGTAACTAAACTTTGTAAAGAAGTTATAGTGTGTAGAAGTTACAGTGACTTTTTTTGTTTATTTTAATGATAAATACAACAACTTTACTTAATTTAAGAAATCGTCTCGTCATTTTATAAATAGACGAAAACCAGATTCCACGCCCGCATGTCTTCAAATGACCTGCAAAAGGAATTTGTTAGTGAAAAGGGCGTAATCTACACTTAGTATGAAACATCATTTATGAAAAACATAAGGTCTTCGCTATCAAATTATCGTATATTTAGGAAATAAATTTGAAGTGGTTGTTTACGAATTTGAACAGCGAGAAAGATGCTCTTACGTTCTTTCAAGACAACGATGTGATTCCACGCCAAAAACTGTGTAAGAAGAAGCATGACATGACGCTGTCCTATCGCGGGAATAACGGCAACGTCATGTGGCGCTGTATGAAACGGTCGTGCGACGAGCAGGTCTCGGTGCGGACTGGAACATAGCTCGAAGATTCCAAGATTCCGCTGAAGAAAGTGGCTCTGTTTTGTTATTGCTGGTGTTATAAATACACCAGCATCGAGTTCTGTCAGCGCGAGCTTGGCATCAATCACGAAACGAATGGTCGACTACAACATCTTCATCGGTAACAAGCGCCGGTGTGGTACGCACCGTTCCATGATCGACTCGTATCTCTGCGAGTTTCTCTGGCGTCGCCGACACGCAGGCAAAGATCTAGTGCGCCAAATGCTGAACGATATTGCGCAGTTTGGCAAGTAGCAAAATTTGGTTTGTGTTCCGTTCTGTGTTCTGGAAACCTGTAAACGTAATGAACTTGCACATAACTTTTTTCATGTTTATTTCTCCAAGAAACGGATTGCGGAAATGGAATCAGCGTAACAATCTACCTCTATACCAAAAATATGAAAAAAAATCCAATGCCGGACCTAAAACCGAAAAGATCCCTTAAAAGTCCAACAAATTTTGTTATGAATCTGCTCAAACATTTTTACAGCGCACAAGTTCGAACACATTTTATTACTATATTTTTTTTTGTCAATCCTTTGTCCGGCACTTCGTTATGCTTGCTACTTGAAATTTCCCGGTCCTAATTTAATAAAGTTTTATCAACTTTATATGATATTCGCCACACACACACACACACACACACACACACACACACACACACGCACGCACAGAGCTTCATACAGAGATGTCACACCGATTTGCTGGGATAATACTAACGACATTTTTCATTTTTTACAGTGCTATATAGATCGAGTCCACTGAGAGAGAGAGAGAGAGAGAGAGAGAGAGAGAGAGAGAGAGAGAGAGAGAGAGAGAGGGAGAGGGAGAATTGTTTATAAACTTTGTTAGAAAGAGTTTGCGAACTTTTTCCTACATAAAGAATACATATAAAATTAGGTTTAAAAAAATATTATTCTAGTAAACGTATTTTACGCAAGATTTGAGCTATATTTAAATATTATCTAAAAATAGGATTATATATATATATATATAATATATATATATATATATATATATATATATATATATATATATATATATATATATATATATACAGTTTCCTAACCTACATTCTCTTCTCCTTTTGGAATCATTTTACATTAAAACTTACAATCAACTCTCAGCACTGATTTTTCGTCTGTCCATTGTATGACTTCCTCTTGTTACAACCAACTAATTTTGTCCACGTACCATCGGTTCAAATAGGCTGGATTTGGATTCAATGACACTACGGACTTTCTTTGTGTTGGAAGGAAGGAAGGAAGGGACAAGAGCGAGTGCCCGCAAAATTGGTCCTCCTATAAGAAGGAGAGAGCCAGAATCAAGGGCTATGAGGCCCACAGTGCCATTTTTTTTAATAAATTTTGAATGATTGTACAGTCTGTGAAATGCATGTCTGTGCATTGAAGAACAAAGGGAGAAGTATATGTTTAAGAGCATGCTAGATTGCTTACAGGGTAGATGAGACACGGAAAAAGATCAGCTAAGGATGACAGTGACAGGAGAAACGGGAGTTCCAACACTCTCTGTCTCCTGCCTTACATTCACCTCACCCCGCAGTACTTCCCTGGTCGATTGGTGTCTACAATCTTCTACTTACTTGTACCTTCGTTGGAGGTGAAGAGCTTTTCTTTTCCATCCTTCGAGGTGTCAAGAAGTTAAGTTCCGCCGTCGGGAAGTGTTGTAATTTTTTTAGGGTGGCCTGCAGGGCCCCTGATGGGGTTGATAACCTCAATATTTGGGTTCTCAAACCTGCACAACGAGCTTGCTCTTCAGGACTGCTGAGCCTGGTTGAGCCCGGGCATCTGTCCTCTTCTACTCAAGCTCTCGGTTTCTACTCTTCCTCCTTCCTTCGCATCTTTTATTCTGTTTTATTTTCCCTTCTTCCCTGTCTCACTTCTTGTCTACACCGACCGACTACCAATATTCGAGACACAGTGCTGGATTACCTAATAGGCACAGTAGGCACGTACCTAGGGGCCTCCAAGGTTAGGGAGCCCCCGTAGGTTGACTGTTATATAGTCAGTATTATTAAAAGCAAAAACAATAAATAAATAACAAAAATTAATAAATAAATAGAGGGTTTTTTGCGGCCAGAACCCCCCCCCCTCAAAAAAAATCTATCAGGCTAATATAAATACGATTTCAAACTATTCTTCTCTTTAATGATTTTATATTTATTATGGTTTCAGTCAATTTAAAATCAATATAATTTTTGCATTTTCTGGATCCAATTTTTCTTTTACAACTTTATAAGTCCTTGTTATGTTCTAAAAATAGAACTAGAGCAGTAATAATGGCTTATTTTTATATTTCAATCTTAAAATATAAATAAAAATGTTAAAAAGATAATATAATTATTTTTTTCATTACAGTAAATCAAATGAATTATGATAGATCATAAATGTTAGAAACATAGTATAATTTTTTTTTCATTACGGTACATCAAGTGACTTGGATGATCCACGTCACTTGATGTACTTGGATCCTAAATGTTAAAAAATTATATGATTATTTTTCATTACGGTACATCGAGTGACTTGGATGATCCAAGTCACTTGATTAGTACAAGCCTCCTGGACTTCACAGACAAATGTTTGTTGTAAATAAAATAATAAAACAATAAGCCTGTTTTTTGTATGTTTTTTTAATTATTCCTTTAAAAAAGTGATGCAATATTAAAAAAACCGTTTTTCAGTATGATACTATACTTTCAATATGATACTTTTTTATAACATTATAAACTACGATGAAGGGCCCCCAAAGTCTTGATGCCTAGGGGCCCCAGAGGGTCTTAATCCGGCACTGTCGAGACAACTGGGTCAAACAAACCTTACGACCCAGTGTAAGGTAGGTGTGGTTTGTAGTTTTGTAATACAGCATAAAGTTCTGGGAATGTTTTTTGCCCTCCCGCGATTTTTCTTATATATACATATATATATATATTAGGGTGGAGCGAAAAATACTTTTTTTCTAGTATGAAGTTCTAATAGTGATTAAAAGTTGCATTTAGTGGACTAAATATGCCTGCCACAATATGAGTTCATTTGTTTAAACCTTTCAGCTGCCACGAGGGGGCTAAAGTTAACACAATTTTGTGTAAAAAGGAAAAAAATGCTTCTATTTTAGGTTTGTCAAACTATTATAAAATTTTATCTTAGAATTATCTAATAGGTTGATTAAGATTCTTAAATGATAGGAATTCGTTTTGTAAAAATACCTTTTCATATGCTTAATATCTTCAGCTGCCACAAGAGAGCTGAAGTTAACACAATTTAGAGTAACTGAGTCATGTTGAGACTACACTGAATGTTGTGGGGGAGGGTTGTGGGGGAGGGTTTTGGTGTGAAGGAATTTCTTTCTGTGAGTCATTAGAACAGTGTGTTAACACTTTTCTTCTTAGGTAGTAGGCCTAGTCGCTCAGTTGATCGGAGAGTTTTTTAATATGATGGGAATATTATAAAACTTTATTTTAAAGTGATTTATATAGAGATAATATTGATTTTATTATAAAATGCTGGTTATAATGTATTATATAATTTTAGTTTATTTATATAATATATTATATATTTATATAATATATTATATATACTTATAAAATATATTTATTAATTATATAATGTTTTGATGTTACAGGATATTTTGTGATTGTGAATTTTTCTTAAAAATATTATGGCATCAAATACTAAATATAAACATTTCACTAGAGAACATATGAAGTGTGCCATATTTGAAGTACCTTGTGAGATGAGTGATATGCAACTACCAACTTATAACTGCATTATGAAAGATTACCTGTTCAAAACATTTAGTGAAGGAGCAGATGAATAACAAGGAGCCTTCATTTTCTGAAATAGCAGAGGCAGTTTCCAAAAAGGTAGAAAATATTTGGAAGAAGGCCTCTTTGCCAATAGTTTCACATACACGCGTTTTTACAGATGATGCGAGTGTAAGGAGTTTAGGAGATGCTCATGTGAAAAGAGTAAGAAAGTCCCTCCAAAAGAGCAGGATTTTTTAAATGACCAACGAACACGCAGAATAATGGTGATAGGAAGCATTGACATAGCACACACAAGACGATTACAAGCAAGAGAACATCGAAAGGAAATGGAAAAAGCACGTCTGGAATCCTCACAAACAACTAGTGCTGCTATAACCAATACGTCCAACTTACAAATCGAAACAGAGACAAGTGAACTTCAACAACTAGAAGAGATATCTGAAGATAATGAGGAAGATACAACCTCGACTCAATATGTAATATCAGAACAACAGATGCGTGAGCCACTGCCTTCATTAGCAATTACTTGTGATAGATTTAAAATGTCGGACAGAGCTGGGGCTGCTATTGCTTCTGCAGTATTGGCAGATCTTAAAATTGTTACTCCCGAAGACAAAGGGAATATTAGAGACAGAAGTAAGCTAAGACGTGAAAGACAAAAACAGAGAAAGGAACTACAACAGATAGGAGAGCCAAAAACCATGCGGGGATTATACTTTGATGGCAGAAAGGATAAAACAATGATTCAAGTCCAGGAGAGTGATGGCTCTAACCACCAAAGAACCAAACGTGAAGAGCATATCAGCATAATATCTGAACCACACTCTCTGTACTTTGCACATGTGACACCTTCCAGTGGCAAAGCTAAATACATTTGCACAGCGCTAGTGAATTGCTTGAAAGAAAGGAATGTTGATATAGGGAACATCGTTGCAGTTGGCTGTGATTCGACAGTGGTTAACACTGGTAGTATTGGAGGCACAATAAGACTACTGGAAGAAGCCTTTAATAAGTCATTGCAGTGGCTGATATGCCTTTTACACCTTAATGAACTTCCATTGCGCCATTTGTTTCATCACTTGGATGGTACCACTACTGGACCAAGAGCATTTTCAGGAGAAATTGGCCGAGCACTTTCAGACTGTGAAAAGCTTCCCATAGTTAACTTCAAACCCATTGAAATTCAAGAGGACATGTGTGAAGTTGATGTACATGACATAAGTACTGACCAGAAATACCTTCTTGAAATTCACAAGGTTATATCAAGTGGAACATTCTCAAAGAGTCTTAGTCATAAGAGTCCAGGCAATATATCACATTCAAGGTGGCTCACCACAGCAAACAGGACTCTGCGGTTATATGCAAGCACAGAGAATCCTTCAGGCAATTTACAAGAATTAGCTACTTTCATTGTTAGGGTATACGCACCAATGTGGTTTCAGATAAAGCGTAAACCATTATGCCAATATGGTGCTAAACATATGTGGCATATGATTGCAAGAAGCCGGTATCTCCGTGAAGAGCTTAGGAGAGTACATGACTCAGTCATTCAGCGAAATGCATATTACGCAAATCAAGAAAACATTCTCATTGCAATGATAGCTGATGAAAGGGAGC
Organism: Bathynomus jamesi; assembly: GCA_023014485.1. NCBI lineage: Eukaryota > Metazoa > Arthropoda > Malacostraca > Isopoda > Cirolanidae > Bathynomus > Bathynomus jamesi. Next base: position 90,684 of record JAJOZX010004275.1, read on the forward strand.
ATGTGCGTCAGTTGGGATTTAGGCGTATCATAAAAGCAAGGGCATGCATTCAAGAAACAGATGTTATCAGGTATTTTAAGGTGCCAGAAATAAATTTTTATGCCAAAGACTATACAGATCTCATTATGTGGCAAGATTTTCAGATAGCAGAACCACCGATAACCAAAGGATTTTCTCTTGATGATATTGAATCATGCATCAAACATGGTACTACTCTTCATTCAGAATTATTTCAGTTTCCATGTCATACAGAAGCCATAGAGAGATGCGTCAAGCTCGTTACAGACGCTGCTGGATTAGTCTGCGGACCTACAAACAGAGACGGTTGGATTCATGCTACATTAGAATCAAGGAAAAAACAGCCAAAATTTGACACAAAAGCAAATTACTAAATAGTCTTCAGCAAGAACCCTTTCTAGAGGGAGGTTGGTTGGGGAAAGGGTGGTAACTCCGCTAAGGCACGAAATAACGTTTCTTAACTGTCTCAAGCCAGTATAAAGGAGGAGAGACATCCTAATTTATTACTGTTCCCTTTTTCAAGTAAATACAGAATCATACTTAATTGTCATTTTTAAGTTAAATTTAGCCCTCTTGTGGCAGCTGAAGATATTAAGCATATGAAAAGGCATTTTTACAAAACGAATTCTTATCATTTAAGAATCTTAATCAAACTATTAGATAATTCTAAGATAAAATTTTATAATAGTTTGATAAACCTAAAATAGAAGCATTTTTTTCCTTTTTACCCAAAATTGTGTTAACTTTAGCCCCCTGGTGGCAGCTGAAACTATTAAACAAATGAACTCATATTTTGGCAGTTATATATCGTCCACTAAATGCAACTTTTAATCTCTATTAGAACTTCATACTAGAAAAAAAGTATTTTTCGCTCCACCCTAATATATATATATATATATATATATATATATATATATATATATATATATATATATATATATATATTATATGAAATAGGATCCCTCCTAAGGAGACGTAATTTTACATTTAGGATAAAAACGAAGACGTAGAGCAAGAAAGTATTAGCCATAGGACAGGGAAAGTTTTATCTAAAAAGGAACAGTCTGCCATTAGAAATCATTCTGTTAAGTGTAAAGTTGATATTTCCGTTAATAACTTTAAAATTCTTAAATCATTAAAATGTCCGTCCTCTCTCCGTATTTATGAATCTTTGTGCATTAAATTTCTGAATTCCAGCTTAAATATTGATTCCAGCTGTTACCCCCTTTATATTAATTAGAATGCCTACCAACTAAATTTTTCTGTTTTCCCCTTGACCCTGTCTCCTTTTCGCCTCAGTTGTTTGAGGATGTCAAGTGAGCATGGTATGTTTTCGTGCACTTTTGCGTTTTTTCATTTAACTTTTTATTAGTGAAGTTTTTAACTAATTTTTAACTAATTTGTTTGAATGTTTTTAGTTTTAAAGTTTTACTTTTATCATGTGTTATTTGTCATGTATATAATTTTTTAATTTGTTTTTGGCTTATGCTTGTTTTACGCTTTTTAATTTTTATTCTTTAAGTGGTTTTATTCTGTGCTATGAATTAGTTTGTTTTTGACATTCGTATAATTTTTTTATTTTTTTTGTCATGCATTAATTTTAGCCTTTTATTTTATTAGGCCTTGAAAATGGGTAGAGTTGCCCGAAACGTCGGCTGCAGCCAATATAATGACTTTCTTGCTCTACGTCTTCGTTTTTATCCTAAATGTATATATATATATATATATATATATATATATATATATATATATATATATATATATATATATATATATATATATCGGGTGGTCCGAAAAAAATGACGCATTTTTTAAAAATTAATATCTCAGTAACCCCCTTCCTTATCATGACAATTTTTATAAGCAAGATACTTTCAAACTTCCTTTTTTGAATGCAAGAAACGGAATTCTGATATCTTTTATAGTTTTCTCGCAATTAACAAAAGTAACAACATGGGTCAAAAAAACGAATATCATGAGAAAGGAAAAATTTAATCAGAAATTTAACTAATTAATTTACAGTAAATGATCGATTGGACCACCACTCTGTTGACACACTAATCTAAGTCTTTTCTTCCACACAAAAATAATACTTCTTACTTCATTAATGCCAATTTCTTGCCAAGATTCAAGTATTTTACTTTTTAATTCTGATTCGGTGAATTTTTCTCGTCGACCTCGGTAAACCTTCTCTTTTAGTAACTCCCAAATTGAGTAGTCCATAGGATTACAATCTGGGCTTTGTGGTGGCCACTCATTTTTCGTTATTAATTTTGGTGTATTGCTAATCAGAAACGACTGTGTGGCGTAGCTTGTATGCGACGGTGCTCCATCTTGTTGAAATATGAAATCATTTTCTTGATACAGGCGACGACAATCCGGCAACAATTTTGTTCTTAAAAGTTCAATGTAATTTGCAGAATTCACCTTTGTCTTTTCAGTTTCAATAAAATGAACATCTGTCTTGCCATTCCAAGAGACCCCTGCAGATATCATAACCTTTTTGGAGAATCTTGACGTTTCATGATACAATCTGTTTATTGAAATGTCACACTTTTTACCACGCCCGTAGACAACATCATTTTGACGGTTTCGCGGAATTTCTAGAGTGAAATCTTTTTCATCCGTGAAGACTATCTTTTTAATATCAACGACAGAGAAATTATCAAGTAACTTTCTGCACCTTGTTTTTCTTTTATCCTTAACAGTATCACTTTTTCTAGAAGATACTATTCTTTTGAAGGCTTTTAGTTTTTGTGCTTTAATTATTCGGTGTACAGAAGTCTTTCCAATATTCAAATGTTTAGCAATTGTTCTTTGTGACAAATGACTTCCTGGTTTATCTTCTTGAGAGCAGATTTTATCGTTGATGTAATCCACATTTTCTGGAACCGAAGCTGTTTTAGGTCTACCGCTTCCTGGTTTTCTGGCAGTACTTCCCGATTTGCGAATCTTCTTTAAGAGTTTTTCCACTGCACGCCTTTTCCACTTTTTGCCGGGAAACTCTTGCAATAACCTTCCAGTCTTCCATCCTTTTTCACAGTAACAATTTTTAATGAGAATACGATCTTCCTCTGACAACATCATTAAGGGTACTGACGAATTGTTAAAAAAATAAAAATATCCACAATTTGACTTGTTCATTCCTGTAGAGTTTTGTAATAACTTGCAAAATATCGCATGATATCGTATAAAAATGATATCGTATAAAAAACGGATATATTGCGATTTTTGTTTTTTGACCCATGTTGTTACTTTTGTTAATTGCGAGAAAACTATAAAAGATATCAGAATTCCGTTTCTTGCATTCAAAAAAAGAAGTTTGAAAGTATCTTGCATATAAAAATTGTCATGATAAGGAAGGGGGTTACTGAGATATTAATTTTTAAAAATGCGTCATTTTTTTCGGACCACCCGATATATATATATATATATGATGAATAAAACCACGAAGGGAAAAGAAACACAAAGGGGTGCTCAAGCGCTTTCGTCTAATGACATCCTCAGGAACTAAGGCACTATTTTGTAATTAATTTTTTCTGAATTTATATTTATATTTATTTTTTATTTCTTTATTCTTTTGTGACCTGTTTCATAAACAAGCCATTTGAATTTATATTGAATGTCGGCTGAAGTGCTAAAAGTGTCAATCTCCCATACAAATGTTTGCTCCTCCCACAATTGTTTCTATGCTTACTATATATATGTATATATATATGTATGTGTATGTATATATGTATATGTGTATGTATATATATATGAATATGTATGTATGTATGTTTATTTTGTAACCTATATATTGCCTTGATCTGTCCTTTCACTCCAGTGTTCCTGAGGATGTCATTAGACGAAAGCGCTTGAGCACCCCTTTGTGTTTCTTTTCCCTTCGTGGTTTTATTCATCATAAATATTTTTCACGTGTCACTTTCGTGAAATAATTTTTCATATATATATATATATATATATATACAGGGTGTTTGAAAACTTTCTGTACAAATTGTAATGGGGGATAGGCAACACCAAGACAAACCCTTTTCGTCTATAAGTGTATGTCCGCTGACGTCACCATTCGGCGCGAGAGGGCGCCGCTGCAATTGGCTAAAAGGTGAAGTGGGCTAGACTCGCGCTTGCCGCGGGCATTCTTAAATCGGACGTAGTACGCGTAACATGGAGCGCTTCACGACTGCTGAGATGGCTGACATGCATATGGTGTATGGGGCTGCCAATGGAAACGGAAGAGCTGCTGTGAGGTTGTACCGACAGCGCTTCCCAAACAGACGTGTGCCAAACCACCAAACGTTTGCGCATTTGCATCGGCGACTGCGAGAAACTGGAACATTCCATGCAAACATGCATGACACTGGTCGGGAGAGAAACGTGCGCACTCCTGACATGGAAGAAGAAATCCTACGGCGATTTGAGGACAATCCAAGCGCAAGCACGCGAGGTGTTGCACGTATCCTCGGTGTGAACCACGACCTGGTCTGGAGAGTGTTGCACGAGTAGCAACTTGCCATGGACGATACCCGACCAAACATTTACGGCGAACCGTTCTTGATGAGCATGCACCCGTGTAGCATGTGGATTTGCGTGCGCCCACACGTGAGAATTGTGCATGTTAAACACACCCTCACGTGTGAAACAGGCCTCATCTGAGAACAGCACATAAGCCGGAAAATTAGGCTGCACCGCTGTCTGCTGCAGAAACCAGCGTGCGAATTCCACACGAAGAGGGTAATCCCGAGTTTGTAATGCCTGGACTCTCTGACGATGAAACGGATGTAACTGCTGCTCGTGCAACACTCTCCAGACCAGGTCGTGGTTCACACCGAGGATACGTGCAACACCTCGCGTGCTTGCGCTTGGATTGTCCTCAAATCGCCGTAGGATTTCTTCTTCCATGTCAAGAGTGCGCACGTTTCTCTTCCGACCAGTGTCATGCATGTTTGCATGGAATGTTCCAGTTTCTCGCAGTCGCCGATGCAAATGCGCAAACGTTTGGTGGTTTGGCACACGTCTGTTTGGGAAGCGCTGTCGGTACAACCTCACAGCAGCTCTTCCGTTTCCATTGGCAGCCCCATACACCATATGCATGTCAGCCATCTCAGCAGTCGTGAAGCGCTCCATGTTACGCGTACTACGTCCGATTTAAGAATCCCGCGGCAAGCGCGAGTCTAGCCCACTTCACCTTTAAGCCAATTGCAGCGGCGCCCTCTCGCGCCGAATGGTGACGTCAGCGACATACACTTATAGACGAAAAGGGTTTGTCTTGGTGTTGCCTATCCCCCATTACAATTTGTACAGAAAGTTTTCAAACACCCTGTGTGTGTATATATATATATATATATATATATATATATATATATATATATATATATAATGTCGAAAACCACGCTCATTTCATACGTGATACCAATTAAGGTTAGGTGTAAGGTATGCTAAGTGGTAGTACAGATTGGTTAGTAATTTTTCATGTCATGAACTTTCGGCTACTTAGACGTTATGGGTTGTCTCGTAAGCCAGTGTAGTGTTTCACTTACTGTAATCCTACACTGACTTACAGGACAATATATATATATATATATATATATATATATATATATATATATATATATATATATATATATATATAGACTTGGCGTTCGATGTAGAATCTTTGTAATTGGATGGCCTTGGGACGTACTCATAAAGTCTTCTTCCAACTACGCATAAAACGAAATCCCCACTCCAAATCCTCCTGAAGCTTTGTGTAGTACCTTCTTATCCCTTTGTTCTCAGAATGTTTGGGGTCATATGGATGGGAGAGATTTATCCCAGAGAAGAAATTTAAGACAATATATATATATATATATATATATATATATATATATATATATATATATATATATATATATATATATATATATATACAGTATATATATATATCCGGTCTGCCATACTTTGGGGGGTGATATCGAGTAAAAACGTTAATACAACATCCGTGCTATTTCCAACCGTTGCGGAGCTACGGACGTTTTAAGGTGCACGGAAAAATTGAACGAGAGTATCATTCTGATGTATTTATTGCTATATTTTATGAGATACACCTCATAAATGTTCAAAATGTCTGCCTCGGTTTTCAATGTATATCCTTGCTCGTTCCGAACAAGAGTCCATTGCCCATTGAATCATTTCGGGGTGTTCTCGTATGTAAGCAGCGGCATCCATAATCCGACGCAAGCGTTCCTCTCTCGTTTGTATTTTGGTCTTGTAGACGATCTCTTTCATAAGGTTCCATAAAAAGAAATCTAACGGGGTTAGGTCCGGAGATCTCGAGGGCCACGATATTGGACCAGCACGACCAATCCAACGATTCCCGTACTGCTGATTCAAGTAATCCGTAACATGACGACCAAAGTGTGGTGGCGCCCCATCGTGCTGAAAGAACATCCTGCGCCTTGTCTCCAAGGGCACGTCCTCCATCAAAAGCGGCAATTCGTTCATCACGAGGTTCAGATAAATATCAGCAGGTAATCCTTGTTCCAAAACGAACGGTCCATTCAGCTGATCTCCAATTACACCACACCAAACATTCACCGAGAATCGATGTTGAAAGTTTCCTTCAACGATACCGTGGGGATTATCGGCGGATCACAAGTGGGAATTTCGTCTATTGTTAATTCCATCCCGAATGAATTGTGCTTCATCACTTAACAGTCTGCGATTAAGAATTTGGCGATGCATAACCATTCACTGGCAAAATTGAACACGTTTATTGTAATCATCCGGTTGAAAAGCTTGCGCACGTTGCAAATGGTAGGGATACAAACCTTCATCATGTATGGTTCGCCATACACGCGATGCGGAGTCACCAATTCATCTAGAAATCCTTCGAACACTGGTAGTTGGGTTACGTTGTACTATGTCTTGTATGCGCTCCTTCACAGCAACGGGCCGTCGTGCTACATGTTCTTGGCTACGTGGAAGAATTGTCCCTGTTTCCTTTAATCTCTGGTGTGTGTCACTAAACACTTGCTTTTCGACATTCGGCGGTTCGGAAAACGTCTTCGATATTCCTCAACTGCCGCTCTGCTGTTACCATCACAGAATCCATAAATGAAGTGGATATCAGCGTATTCAGTGGGTGTGAACTGTTGATTCATTATGATTGTTCACCTTAGCGCAACACAGTGTCTCGTACCACAGATCAGTACCAAATGAAAGGAAAACTGAGGATTAGTAGTGGTAACGTCGTTAACCGAAACTACCAACAGTACTGCCATCAATTGAATTACACACAAGTAGGGATTTGTTGTTTGCACATCTTAAAACGTCCGTAGCTCAGCAACGGTTGGATAGCACCTATGTTGTATTAACTTTTTTACTCGATATCACCCCACCAAATCACCCCCCAAAGTATGCCAGACCGGTTGTGAAACACCCTATATAAATCTTTTTGAAAATAATTTTGCAACCCGAAGAGAATCACTCCTGCGTCAAAGATTATGCATAACACAGTGTGTATATACTACATGACGCACTTATGCTCTCTCTCTCTCTCTCTCTCTCTCTCTCTCTCTCTCTCTCTCTCTCTCTCTCTCTCTCTCTCTCTGTCTCTCTTTCTCTCTCTCTCTCTCTCTCTCTCTCTCTCTCTTTAAGTTGTGAACTGTACGTGAAATCTTCATTCATAAAACAAAAATGTCTCACTCCTCTGTGGTAAACACACACACACACACACACACACACACACACACCACGTGCGCATCTCCATATAAGAGAAGTGCCGACTTTTTTAAAGCCATATATCTAAAAATGTAATTAACGAAAACCAAATGTAACCTCACCTTTCCTTAGTGCCACCAAACCGAAAAGGACGCGATAGATGTTTCGGAAGCAATTGAAGGTTCGAAGGGTGGTTTCTGTTAAGTCAATAAATAATGAGGTACTCTCTAACCTAGTGTAACCTAACGTAGCGTAACCTAACCTAATCAGGAGTAGCAAATCTTTTTTTTACGACAGCAAAAATGTTTTTTCCAGATATTTTTCTCTACATTTTTATGTTTCGAGATACCAAAAGTGTTGTCTCAGAAAAATTTCCTCACTACAGCTGTGAATTATTACACACTCGATCTTGCTTATGTCCAGAAGCCTACGCGCGCGTTCGCGCGCACACACACATACATACACCTGTTATATACTTACTTTATGTTACTTACTTTATGTGAGTTCGAACGACGGTTCAGGATTAACCTGCTGTTGCCCCTTCTCCAGCATCCTGCCTCATTTGCGGATTTGGTGAAGGAAGGAAATGCTGTCTGATCTCCTCCTGCCCTCGTTGTCAGCCACGCATGGCTGGTCAGGGACTTGCCACCTTCATATATATGTATGTATATATATATATATATATATATATATATATATATATATATATATATTTATATATATATATATATATACACAGTATATATATATATATATATATATATATATATATATATATATATATATATATATATATATATATATATATATAGTATATATATATATATATATATATATATATTATATAGATATATATATATATATATATATATATATATATTATATATTATATATATATAATATATATTATATATATATATTATATATATAGTATATATATATATATATATATATATATATATATATATATATATATATATATATATATATATATAAAGTGACGTTGTATGAATACAAATCGATGAAAATTGCTTGTTTGCAAGCATTCCGAAGATGGAAAGAAACTGCTAAAAATATGGATCGGTGCTTGCAGGAGAAGATATTTTACCCCTTGTAAATTTTCTATCTTTTCTCACCTCCGGAGATGACATGTCTTAAATTAAGTTTAAAAGACATGAGAAAATTCCTTTCTCTGTGCCATGTTATTTCCGTTTTCATTTCATTCTTTTATTAGCGCAATTCCTCTTTCATTTGTTTTTCACACCGTCCACTAAATCTTCATTCATATAAAATGTGTTTCGTGTATCCAGGGAATAAATTACATTCGAACACAGGTTTCTAAGGTTGCGTTATGAGCAATTGGGATTTCGCTCTTCATAAATCTATTCTTAAAGTTTTTACCTTAAAAGATTACTTTTCTGAACTGATGAGGGGGAGGTGATTGCTCCGAAACACTACAAATGGCACAGAATGTTGATTATACCCCAAATATTGAGTTTACTAAACTCGGAAAATTTAATATGAATTGAAAACGCTAAAATATTGAATTAAAATACCATCAGTTGTTTCTCTTTGTACGAATAAATTTAACATTTGATGTTGAATGATGTTAAAATTCTGTTTAGGAATCGGTAAATCTATTGAATGAGTTTAAATTATGTTTACTTGGGTCATAAATAAAGTTAATTGTGTTTCAGCTTATATATATATATATATATATATATATATATATATATATATATATATATATATTCTCTAAAAACCACAAAGGGAAAAGAAAAAACAATACTGACCGAGCGCTTTCGTGCATATTTCACAGACCCTGAAAATGTGTTGTTAAATCTTCAAACAAAACAATTTTTTTCCGAAAGAATGCATTACATAATGTAACTACCACATCAATATAACTTTACACAATGTTGGCATCAACTTTTAATTTAATATTCTAGTGGCAAATAGTCCAATCAGAGAATTCTTATCTGAATATACCGTTGGGAAGCAGGATGAGAGCTTTCCAGGCAAAAATCTTTGAAATTCATTTAAATTTTTACAAAAGGAAATAAGAAAATCATTATAAAAAATGGAAAATAAAATAAACTTACATTTAATTAATTCTGTCATTACAGACAAAACTGAATTCATTTTAGAAATTATAGAAAAAAAGGGAGGCAAACAATATAGAATGAAATAACAAAAATTAATTTCTATTATTATAAATGAAAAATTGTACAGTGTTGAAGTAATACAAATACAAATAAATGAGACATATATATTATAATATATTTATTTATATATATATATATATATACACGGCGTAATATAATGGAAATTTTCAAAATAGAATTTCTGTAACTTGTGATTGCACCCGATTTTATGACTGAGAATTTGGCATATATAATAAGCCTCTGTAATTTTACAAATTGCAATATGTATTCACGTATGCGTCCATATATACGCATATACATATTTGTATACACACACACCACACACACACACACACACACACACACACACACACCTTTTACGTTACGTGTATATATGCAGTTGAGATGTTGTGCATTCATAGGAGTCAATAAAGTGTTGCTTTTGTGATTTCTGAAACGAAATTAATGATGATGCTTGTCTGACATTTATACGTATAAAGTTCCATATATCTGCTCTTTTGTAGGCGATAGCATTTCCTGCAATTTGCATCGAATAATTTGATTTGTGTAAGAAATCATTGGTAATCATTACATTATGATCATGGTTGGTCTGACTCGGGGTAATCGCCCAATGAAAAGGCGAGGTATAGTTTCTATTATTAGCGAGTTTGTACATCCTGATCCCGACATTTTGTTTATATAAATCATTTAGTTATAGAATACACACACGAAAACGATATTGTTGGTTTTCAGTGTACACATTATTTCAGTTGTTTGAGTGAATATAATATATATATATATATATATATATATATATATATATATATATATATTAACTTACTTACTTTGGGTGAGTTCGAACGACGGTTCAGGATCGACCTACGGTCGACCCCTCTGCAGCATCCCGCCTCATTTGCGTGATTTGGTGAAGGAACAATTGCTCTCTGATCTCCTTCTGCCCTCGTAGCCAGCCACGCATGGCTGGTCAGGGACTTTGCACAGGAATCTGTCCAGCTGGTTCTTGAAGTTATTCAGGTCGGTGTGCTGGAGATTCCTCACTTCTTTTAGTAAGACATTGAAAAGCTTTGGGCCCCGTATTCTGAGGGTATTTTCCATCCTCGCTTTCATGGCCCCTTTTCCCACCGCAGCTGGGACCGTACAAAATCTGCCTCTTTTCTCAACCAGTTTGTTTCTATTTCATTTCTGAGGTTAGCAACAGAGCCCTCAAGTATTTTCCATATGTATATTATTGTGTACCGCTCGCGCCTTCTTTCGAGAAAGTAGAGTTCCAGTGATTGTAGTCGAGACCAGTAGTCTTCACCTTCTGTTTCTTCTATCTTAGATGTAAAAGTCCTTTGTATAGCTTTAATGTTCGCAATGTCTCGTTTTCTGTATGGGCTTGTGAGTACTGAGCAATACTCAATTATTGGTAGAACTAGACTCTTCCATAATTTGAGCATGAAGTTTGCTTTTCTGCTGCGGAAGCTCCTCCAGATGATTCCCATTATTTTTCTAGACGTTGTAATTTTGATGTTATAGTGCTCTCTGAATTCTGCATCCGACGACATTATTACTCCGAGATCCCTGACTTGTGGATTTGGTGTTATCTGTTTGGCATGCAGAGTTTTGTACCCTTTTTTCTGTAACTCCTTGTTATTACCATATCTTAGAAGTTGGAATTCTTCTTCGTTGAACTTCATATTGTTGTCTTCTGCCCACTGGAATAATGTTTCAATGTCGTTCTGTAATCTTTCTACGTCACCTCCGTTCAATATTTCCTTGCATATCTTTGTGTTATCTGCGAAACATGATACAATACTGTCATTGATATCTGCATCAATATCTGCAATCATTATTAGGAACAGCAAGGGAGCTAGTACTGTCCCTTGTGGGACAGAGCTCTCTACTTCCGAGACTTCCCTTGTGACTCCATTTACCACCAATCTTTGTGTTCTTTGCGTCAAGAAATTAAATATCCATCTTCCCAGCTTTCCAGTAATTTCTGTATTCTTAAGTTTATGTGCTATAATTCCATGGTCACATTTATCGAAGGCTTTAGCAAAGTCAGTATAGATTACATCAATGTTTTGTCCTCGACACAGTGTTTCCAATATTCCAATATTCGGACTCCACGTTAAACTGTAGGTCTGAGGTGGAGTGAAAAGCTTAACCTTCGTCAGAATGAACAATTGGGGCGGAAGAGCTAACCAAAAGTTACCAAAGGATATATATATATATATATATATATATATATATATATATATATATATTATATACACTTATACTTACTTTAGGTGCATATATATATATATATATATATATATATAATATATATATATATATATATATATATACACGGTGAACCAAAAGTAGGTGGACAGTTGGTTGAATACGGTTTGTGTTATATTATATTATAACTATGGTGTTCATTATAACTATGGTGTTTGTGTTTTATTATATTAAATATTATAACTAAATTTATTTAAATTTTATTTTGTATTATAGTATACAAAAAAATTAAATATGTATTCTCAAAATAAACGTTATCATTTACTGTCCACCTACATTTGGTTCACCCTATATATATATATATATATAATATATATATATATATAATATATATATATACATATAATGTTATAATGTTTCAGACCACAAAGATCCTAGGATCCACTCATGGCTGGTCCACCAAACTGTGGTTGTAGTTGTGTATTGCGCATGTCCTCCTTGGTGGCGGAGGGGACCTACAATTTTACATGGGTTCCGAACACAAAAACCTTAATTTTACTACCTTAAACTATACCTAATCTATCAAAATATGCATCTAATCGATTTTTAAACATGTTTATAGACGTGCTACTAATTACTTCTACCAGCAAACTATTCCAGCTATTTACTATTCTATGCGTAAAAAAGTTTTTGGCAACTGCTGTCTCGAACCTTCTACTCGTCAATTTACACCCTACTCGTCAACTTATATACATTGATTGATTAACATATATATATATATGTGTGTGTGGTGTGTGTACATACGTGAGTGTGGGTGTGGTGTGCGTGTCGGTGAGTGGGTTAGTTTTTTGTCATACTTATAATTAATTATTATACGAGTGAAATGTGAGCTATTTTCAGAGGGGTATTTAACATAGGTGCAACCGGCGCAACGCATCGATGGGCCCTGGCTACACATTTTTACACAACAACTGGCATGAAGGCGTATTTGGTAGATGACTCTGTTCATGCTTCTCTAAAAGAATAATATGATGAAGAACAACAAAGGTGGAAGGAAGTTTTGTGTATTCAATTTTACGAACTGTTACTGGGTTATATTTATCGTTGAGAGAGAGAGAGAGAGAGAGAGAGAGAGAGAGAGAGAGAGAGAGAGAGAGAGAGAGAGAGAGAGAGGAGGTGAGGCCACCAGCTTCACCTTCGTTTGAAGAGAGACCGACGCATGGAACTTCTCCCAGGTTACCAGGTGTGTGTGTATATATCGGGTCGGCAAAAAAAAAGGGAGACCTCGAACTTTGGCTGTAAAATTCAAAGTTACGGTCAGATTTCAATATATTTTTTACACCCCACAACTAACTAAGCTTTAATTATCAACTTGAACCTATGATTAGCAAGATTTTCCTGGAATATTCGCCATAAATCCAATTTCTCAGCTAAAATGCTAAAAGATGGCAGACAAACTATAAAATTACCTAATACTAACATATTAAAATTTCATGGTTCTATGTACCGTATTTGCCGAGATATGAAGGATTTAAAAGGTCTCCCTTTTTTTTGGCCGACCCGATATATATAAGGGTGTCAGGAAATGATTGCCCCCCCCCCTGTAGAGAAGAAACTGAAAGGAATAGAAAAAAACAGACAAAACCACGCGAAAGAGCGTTTAATTTTTAATAAAAAACACTTGTTTTAATATCGAGTGTTGCCCCCATTTGCGCAGCTCTGACGGCCATTAATCGACGGGGGTATGATCCCAGAAGTGTCTCAAAGAGATCGGTATCATGACTCATTTCTTCAAAGACTTCGTTGATCTTTGCAGTCATAATTTCTGTTGAATACCGATTCTGAATGGGTTGTTCCAGCATTAAGGACTCCACCCGATCCTTCATGATGGATCCGACATGTTCACAGACATTAAGATCGGGAGAATTGCCAGGCCATTCATTATTTCCGAAAAAATCAATGTTATTGTCCTTAAGCAGTTGTTGAGTCGCAAGTGCTTTCATACAGGGGGCTTTGTCGTGAAGAAAGGTTGCCTGTTCAACATCCAAAACACACTCGGGGTCTTTCAAAAACGGAATTACATGTTGGGCTAAAATTACATTTCGAAAATAAGGCCCATCCCAACTGGTTCCTCTTGGTTTGATAACCCAGATGAGCTTCCGAATAGAGAACATAATGAAAACACCCACACATGCTGTATTTTTTTACTATTTCTCGATACTTCTGGTCGTCTGGGACTTCATCAGGAGTTGTTGCCCAAACCCGATCATTCTGAAAATTTGGTTTTCTGGAGACATAAACGAAGAATTCATCGCTGACAACCAAGTGAAGGAAATCGTCTTCCGTCCATTCCTCAAGATAATCACAAAACCATAGCCGATCTTCAATATTAAGATCACTCTTCCGTGGCTTAGCTATTTCATGCCAAGCACTCAAGCCTTGGCGAACTCGAAATTGATGCACAAGTTGCCGATTGACTATCTTACCACGACGGATAAGTATCTCTTTCGCTACCTCAGAGCAGCTCTTCTTTCGGCGCCGTGATGCAGCAAGCACAATGTCTTTCGATTCTTGAGATAATTTCTCCGGTCTTCCTCCTCGAAATTCTGTTTCACAATCTTCAGGATTCTTATTCCAATTCCTTTTGACAAAGTCTTCTGATCTTTTTAATCTCTCAGCCACCCAGTGTCGAGTTATGAAAGTTGCACCAGCTTCCTTTGCTTCACGAAATGTGACAGCTCGAATGCGGTAAAAGAACTCGCTTTTTCTCTGAATCGTTCAAAATAGATGATGCCATGGTTTCTGTGGGGAAAAAAATGGTAAGAATTAAAATCACAGGAATAGAATATAATGGTTTTTATTCAGATTTTAACGCTCTTTCAAGTGGTCTCGCCGGTTTTTATCTATCTCTTCCAGTTTTTGCTCTACAGGGGGGGGCAATCATTTCCTGACACCCTGATGAAAATAACCACGAAGGAAAACGAAAACACAGAATGGTGCTCAAACGCTTTCGTCTAATAAAATCTTCAAGAACATTGAGGTTCCTGAGGATGTCATTAGACGATAGCGCTTGAGCACCATTCTGTGTGTTCTTTTTCTTTTGTGGTTATTTTCATCATAAATATTATTTACGTGTTACTTTCGTGAAATAATTTTCATATATATATATATATATATATATATATATATATATATATATATATGCAAGAAATATTCTCCGCACCTGTTGAAAAATAATGTAACGAGCACAAAGAAAATTAAAATTTATGATAGCGGAGCCTGAACACTTTTAATTCCAAACACATTATATCAAAGCCCAACAACGTATATTTACGTATATAGGCTTTTTATGGCATGTCGCATAAAATATCGCAATTCAAAGCTAAAATATACGCAGGAAAAAGAGATTTGTTATAATAATAATTATTTATATAATCTCTCTTTGATGAGGAAAAAGCGTACCAGCTCGACTTCAATATGAAAATGTAAAATTTTTATAATAATAATAATAATAATAATAATAATATGTTCTCTGTGTGTTTTAAATAAAATATAAACGATTTTTTTTAATTCTCTAAAGGATTACTTGCGTTCAGTGTCATTCCCATTCGTATTCGGGGCTCCCAAGCGAGAATGTGCAAAGTTAGAAACACAAATTCGAGTAAAAATAATAGTTTCTCATTTAAAAAAAATGAAAGTTTTCATTCTCATATGTATTCGCTTCGCGGTAAAATCTCTAAATAAGAACGGCGTTAATATTTCCTAACCCAACTGAATTTAACCAAACCTAACCTAATCTAACCTAATTTAACTTAATCCAAACTAAACCAAACCTAACCTGGACCAAAGTGGGAAAGCCGTGAATAAGAATCAGCATTGCATGAAATAGGATACAGTACATCGATTTAAGAATTGCTTCCTACGAAATTCTCACTCGCGAATTTGTCACTCTCGAACGCCGGATGATAATGATGATAATGATAATGATAACGATAAGCTTTATTGGCAGGATATAAAGCCCATGAATAGGAATGAGATTAAGTGGAATAATACTCTCTAAAGGGAATCGGACCCAGGTTGTAATTTGGAATATGTTGTTTATATTTTGTTAAAAATTATAGTAATTCTGACTGTCTAAATAAAGTAAAGAAAAGTGTTTATTGTTTAAATAAATATTTACAATAATTTTAACAGGGAATATGCAGATAAGGGAGTATTTGTACTTACTTTAGTATACAATTTGGCCCTTAAGCTTTTAGCCTTACTGGGCTCTCAGATTAATTAAAAGGTATAGAGCGTTGATACGCATGACTGACTAATACATAAAATATTCTATATACAAAAATATTAGTTAGTTTGGAAGATACATTAAGTCATAAATGACAATAATACTAAAATATGCCGTAGTTTTAATTAAAAAAAAATAAACGATTTTGGGGGGAAAATTTGTCAATTTTCACTCCTAAATCTTGAGAAGTGAATATGACGATGAGTTACAAAGTACTTATTTTCACAAGAACGACTTTCTTTAACAAAATATTTTTCCTTCCATTTCAACATTTATTCATTTCGTTGAAATTTTTTTGTATAAAGTATTATAAATTTGAGGAATCTTATTCATAATTCTTTGAACAAAATAAATTTGTTGGATAAAACAAATTTCTATTTTCTTTTCGTCCGCATTTGCATTTTAACAATTAATAACTTACTGATGAGATGCCATTT
>JAJOZX010004275.1:112500-117500 GCA_023014485.1 Bathynomus jamesi
CAGAGATGTTTTAGAATGTGTTCCGCAATGCAGTGGACAGATTTGAGATTTACAGAGACACTGATGGTGCTCACGTCGAATCTTAGACCTTAGCTTCATAAATAAATATACATTTAATTATGTTACTATATTTTTATCCTAAAATACTATTATTTTAGCAAAATAGATTGGGACTTTTGGATTAGCCTGTATATACATATGCTACAACTCAGAATGGTCCCTTGAGAAGCTTTTATGTTACACACAAACCGTGCATAGAACAAGGAACTCTTCTGGGAAAATAAAATTCACTATAGTTGGAATAAGTAATAGTAAATGACAAATACTATAGTTTTTCTTTTTCATGATGGAAGCCCAACGTGGGCTGGATGGTCAGATTTTCCGGTTAAGGTTTAAGTTTTCGTTTGTGGCTAAAAATACAATAGTTATCCCTTTTACTTTGATATATTCGATCCGACGTAAATGCAATGAGTTTCATACGTATATTGAGGTTTCGAATGTAGCAGTCTGGGAAGCTTTAAACCCTAGACCCTGTCCCAAAGCTGGGTCCTATGTGCTTAGCAGATAGTTGGTGAGGGAAGCTATATTTGGGGCCTCTTTGTTGGTGACCCGTTGCCCACTTATTCGGACTATAGTGGATTTAATTTTTCCAGAAGAGTTCCTTGTTTCATGCACCGTCTGTGTGTAACATATATATTATATTATATATATATATAGATATATATATATAGATATATATAATAAAGAAACACCAGAGAAAATACAAAATCCTTCAGGTTTAATAGTACCAACGTTTCGGATGCACTAATTCCTTTTCAGGCTAAAACAATAAAATGCCAAATCACATACAAAATACAATTTGCTTAATAACAATTTAAATTAAACTCGCACAACAATAACCACCCAATTTCACAGCCTAATTTCGCCGTTCTTGCTGCCGGAAGCTCTGACCTTAAGCTTAAAATTATGGAGTCTCTGTTTATTTTATAAACTAAAACCAGACCTAAATTCTACGAATCATCGATAGATCTGCTATGTTTTGGTTAAGGTACTAGTTTATTTTATTTACGTTTCAGTTTTAATGCTTTTACTCTGTATAATTTTAACTTTTTAACTTCACATTTATTTACCTTTTAGTTTTAATGTTTTTACATTTAATTAGCTACTTTTTATAATTTTTTAAGTTTATTTTTAAATTGTTATTAAGCAAATTGTATTTGTATGTGATTGGCATTTTATTGTTTTAGCCCTGAAGATAGAATTAGTGCATTCCGAACGTTGGTACTATTAAACCTTGAAGGATGTTTGTACTTTCTCTGGTGTTCCTGTTTATTATTAAACTGCGTTTTCCGCGCACCAATCAATAGCCGATATATATATATATATATATATATATATATATATATATATATCATTAAAATATTATTACTCGTATATTATTCCCGTATCTTTAATGAGGTCTGTTAGTAATGGATCATACATAACATATATATTAGGGTGGAGCGAAAAATACTTTATTTCTAGGATGAAGTTCTAATAGGATTAAAAGTTGCATTTAGTGGACGATATATATCTGCAAAATATGAGTTCATTTGTTTAATATTTTCAGCTGCCACCAGGGGGCTAAAGTTAACACAATTTTGGGTAAAAAGGAAAAAATGCTTCTAATTTAGGTTTATGAAACTATTATAAAATTTTATCTTAGAATTATCTAATAGTTTGATTAAGATTCTTACATGATAAGAATTCGTTTTGTAAAAATGCCTTTTCATATGCTTAATATCTTCAGCTGCCACAAGAGGGCTGAAGTTAACTTAAAAATGACAATTAAGTATGATTCTGTATTTACTTGAAAAAGGGAACAGTAATAAATTAGGATGTCTCTCCTCCTTTATACTGGCTTGAGACAGTTAAGAAACGTTATTTCGTGCCTTAGCGGAGTTACCACCCTTTCCCCAACCAACCTCCCTCTAGAAAGGGTTCTTGCTGAAGACTATTTAGTAATTTGCTTTGTGTCAAATTTTGGCTGTTTTTTCCTTGATTCTAATGTAGCACGAATCCAACCGTCTCTGTTTGTAGGTCCGCAGACTGATCCAGCAGCGTCTGTAACGAGCTTGACGCATCTCTCTACGGCTTGTGTATGACATGAAACTGAAATAATTCTGAATGAAGAGTAGTACCATGTTTGATGCATGATTCAATATCATCAAGAGAAACTCCTTTGGTTATCGGTGGTTCTGCTATCTGAAAATCTTGCCACATAATGAGATCTGTATAGTCTTTGGCATAAAAATTTATTTCTGGCACCTTAAAATATTTGATAACATCTGTTTCTTGAATGCATGCCCTTGCTTTTATGATACGCCTAAATCCCAACTGACGCACATGCTCCCTTTCATCAGCTATCATTGCAATGAGAATGTTTTCTTGATTTGCGTAATATGCATTTCGCTGAATGACTGAGTCATGTACTCTCCTAAGCTCTTCACGGAGATACCGGCTTCTTGCAATCATATGCCACATATGTTTAGCACCATATTGGCATAATGGTTTACGCTTTATCTGAAACACCATTGGTGCGTATACCCTAACAATGAAAGTAGCTAATTCTTGTAAATTGCCTGAAGGATTCTCTGTGCTTGCATATAACCGCAGAGTCCTGTTTGCTGTGGTGAGCCACCTTGAATGTGATATATTGCCTGGACTTTTATGACTAAGACTCTTTGAGAATGTTCCACTTGATATAGCCTTGTGAATTTCAAGAAGGTATTTCTGGTCGGTACTTATGTCATCTACATCAACTTCACACATGTCCTCTTGAATTTCAATGGGTTTGAAGTTAACTATGGGAAGCTTTTCACAGTCTGAAAGTGCTCGGCCAATTTCTCCTGAAAATGCTCTTGGTCCATTAGTGGTACCATCCAAGTGATGAAACAGATGGCGCAATGGAAGTTCATTAAGGTGTAAAAGGCATATCAGCCACTGCAATGGCTTATTAAAGGCTTCTTCCAGTAATCTTATGTGCCTCCAATACTACCAGTGTTAACCACTGTCGAATCACAGCCAACTGCAACGATGTTCCCTATATCAACATTCCTTTCTTTCAAGCAATTCACTAGCGCTGTGCAAATGTATTTAGCTTTGCCACTGGAAGGTGTCACATGTACAAAGTACAGAGAGTGTGGGTTCAGATATTATGCTGATATGCTCTTCGCGTTTGGTTCTTTGGTGGTTAGAGCCATCACTCTCCTGGACTTGAATCATTGTTTTATCCTTTCTGCCATCAAAGTATAATCCCCGCATGGTTTTTGGCTCTCCTATCTGTTGTAGTTCCTTTCTCTGTTTTTGTCTTTCACGTCTTAGCTTACTTCTGTCTATAATATTCCCTTTGTCTCGGGAGTAACAATTTTAAGATCTGCCAATACTGCAGAAGCAATAGCAGCCCCAGCTCTGTCCGACATTTTAAATCTATCACAAGTAATTGCTAATGAAGGCAGTGGCTCACGCATCTGTTGTTCTGATATTACATATTGAGTCGAGGTTGTATCTTCCTCATTATCTTCAGATATCTCTTCTAGTTGTTGAAGTTCACTTGTCTCTGTTTCGATTTGTAAGTTGGACGTATTGGTTATAGCAGCACTAGTTTGTGAGGATTCCAGACGTGCTTTTTTTCCATTTCCTTTCGATGTTTCTCTTGCTTGTAATCGTCTTGTGTGTGCTATGTCAATGCTTCCTATCACCATTATTCTGCGTGTTCGTTGGTCATTAAAAAATCCTGCTCTTTGGGGGGACTTTCTTACTCTTTTTCACATGAGCATCTCCTAAACTCCTACATTTGCAGTGCAGATGTCAAACAAAGTGCATTTTGAAGAGTTTTCAAATTCTTCAAGCTGATTTTTGTACTTAGGCTGATCCTTGCGTGATTGTAGGCTTTAATAAGGACCTGTATTTATCATGGTACACTCGCATCATCTGTAAAACGCGTGTATGTGAACTATTGGCAAAGAGGCCTTCTTCCAAATATTTTTCTACCTTTTTGGAAACTGCCTCTGCTATTTCAGAAAATGAAGGCTCCTTGTTATTCATCTGCTCCTTCACTAAATGTTTTGTGAACAGGTAATCTTTCATAATGCAGTTATAAGTTGGTAGTTGCATATCACTCATCTCACAAGGTACTTCAAATTGGCACACTTCATATGTTCTCTAGTGAAATGTTTATATTTAGTATTTGATGCCATATATTTTTAAGAAAAATTCACAATCACAAAATATCCTGTAACATCAAAACATTATACAGGGTTCCCTAGTCTGGACCCATAGGAAAAATAATAAATTACAAATAGTCCAAAAATTTATTACATAATCTGTTCAAAGTCCGCCGTTGTGTCGCACACATAGTTTGAAGACGCAATCTCCACTGCGACAGCACTTTCTGAATCACAGTCGCAGAAATTTCTTGACACGCCTCCACAATGCGTGCTTTAAGGTGGAAAATGTTCTGAAGTTTGACCTCGTACACTTTGGCTTTCAAGTGGCCCCACAAATAAAAATCATAATAAAAAATAATAAAAAAAAATATAATAAAATATAATAAAATAATAATAACATAATAAAAAAATATATTATAAATCCCTATGGGTCCAGACTTACGGGACACCCTGTATAATTATATATATAATATATTTTATAAGTATATATAATATATTACATAAATATTAATATATTATATAAATAAACTAAAATTATATAATACATTATAACAAGCATTTTATAATTAAATCAATATTATCTCTATATAAATCACTTTAAATAAAGTTTTATAATATTCCGATCATATTAAAAACTCTCCGATCAACTGAGCGACTAGGCCTACTACCTAAGAAGACAAGTGTTAACACACTGTTCTAATGACTCACAGAAAGAAATTCCTTCACACCAAAACCCTCCCCACAACCCTCCCCCACACATTCAGTGTAATCTCAACATGACTCAGTTACTCT
>JAJOZX010004275.1:122500-155000 GCA_023014485.1 Bathynomus jamesi
ACACTGTAAAAATTAAAGGAAAACTTTGCTAATAGTTAGGTGGCATCCCATTTGCCACCAAATTACACGATATAGTTAATTAGTTGATATCATACGAAAATATTACACTTTTAACGGAGTACATTAAATTTCACTTCTAAGGAAAAAGGAAGCCATCTGATGTGTATAAGTAACCATTCATAACCATTCGTAACTATTCGTAACCATTCATAACCATTCGTAACTATTCGTAACCATTCATAACAGTTTTCAGCAATACCAGATAAAAATAAATATGGGGATCAAATATAGCCTATATTATTAAATAAAATCATTTTATAAATATAACTTTCAATCTCATATTTATTTGGGCTTTCAAGTTCGGCTGGCCGAGTGCTTGTCCATCAGTCATTTCCTTTTTCCTTAAAAAGGAAATTTAATTTATGTCGTTAGAGTGTAATGTTTTGGTATGATATCAAAGAAATAACTACACCGCAATTGGTCGAAGGAAAACCTCTAATTTTTACAGTGTACACACAATTTCATGAAAGTTGATTTAAGATACAATTGTATCAAAATATTTGTTAAATATATATATATATATATATATATATATTATATATATATATATTATATATATATTATATATATATATATATATATATATTTTATGCAGGGTGGCCCATAACTCCCAATCGGTTATAATTAAAGCGAAAATCCACCTAGCAGATTTAAAAAAATATTAAATAAAAAAATTAAATAATCAATAAATATTTTTAAACTTATTATAAACTTTTTACTTTGTTTGATTTTTTTGTATTTTCGCTTTAATTATAACTGATTAGCACTTACGGGCCACACTATATATATATATAGTATGTGTATATAGAAAGCTCATTAAATTAATCTTTAATACTAATTATCTTCCATAAATTGGGACCTCCATTATCATAATCAAATTAGATAAAGGTAATTATTATCACCGTAGAAAATAGACAAAACTTTATAGCAAACTATTTGCTTCTAATTTATTTTATCTTTATTTCATGGCCTTCACCACCACTTTTGTGATTAGTTATAAATCTTTTCGCGGACCCTTTCCCCTCCTCCACCAACACTAATGACTGTTCACCCCATCGCTCCCACCCCAGTTTATCCATCGCTGGTTTACAATGGAAATAATTTTCTTAATTCAGTTCGATAGATCTACTCGCAATTCACAGTAAAAGAGGAACTGTAATTATTAACACTCTTATACAAATTCTGTCAAAGAGATACATTTTTAAGGTATTCTATATTTTTAATAATAATAATAATAATAATATGTAACTTTAAGGGAAAGTATTTTTGTTTTATTATATATATATATATATATATATATATATATATATATATATATATATATATATATATATATATATATATATATATATATATATATATACACACACACACATAGATAAATAGATAGATAGATATATAAATAGATAAATAGATAAATAGAGAGTTAGGTGGATAGAGATTGGCGAAAAATTCTCCAGAAATTTATGCTGAATGAAAATGAAACTTGTATTTCAGTAGTGTTTATAGTAACGTTTGTTCCTACCTGAATTTGAACAAGTTCAGTTGAATATTCTTCTCTTCATTATATGCGATAACGTGAACAAAAAATATAAATATTTTACCAAACATAACGATGGAATAAGATTAATTTAAAAATTTCAGGATTATTTCAAGATTAATTTCAAAATTTCAAGATTATTTCAAAATTTCAAGATTATTTCGAGATTATTTCAAAATTAAGATTATTTCAAAATGGATGCCCAAAACTGTCATCCGTTTCTGCTTCACATTTTCACCCAATATTAAATTTAGGAATAAATAAAGTTTATGCATACATTTTTCATGATTAGCTTTTACCCATCCATCAGCCATTTTCAAAATATAAATATAAAAAATTTATCTCCTTTTTTGGATCAGCATATATATATATATATATATATATATATATATATATATATATATATATATATATATATACATACATTTTAACTGCAAACAACACGCAGTATAATTAATGTAAAGAACGACGCTTGTATAGAAGAACGTTCCGCACAAGATGAGGAGGGAGAACGAACAAATGAAAAATGAAGTAACCACCCGGGAATCGAACCCGCGATCTTCCGATTGCCGGTCAGATATGCTAACCACTACACCATGGGCCTCGATTAATCAGAAGTCGTAATTCTCCTACATACGAGCAGAAACCAATGCCCTGAGGGGGCACCTGCCGCATGCCGCACATATATACATTTTAACTGCAAACAACACACATTTTCATTTGTTCGTTCTCCCTCCTTATCTTGTGCGGAACGTTCTTCTATACAAGCGTCGTTCTTTACATTAATTATACTGTGTGTTGTTTGCAGTTAAAATGTATATATGTGCGGCATGCGGGAGGTGCCCCCTCAGGGCATTGGTTTCTGCTCGTATGTAGGAGAATTACGACTTCTGATTAATCGAGGCCCATGGTGTAGTGGTTAGCATATCTGACCGGCAATCGGAAGATCCAGGGTTCGATTCCCGGGTGGTTACCTCATTTTTCATTTGTTCGTTCTTCCTCCTCATCTTGTGCGGAACGTTCTTCCATACAAGCGTCGTTCTTTACATATATATATATATATATATATATATATATATATATATATATATATATATATATATATATTGATGCAAACCTACAAGGAAAAACAAATGATTCTAAGGCGTTTCGTGTATTAAGAAGTACACCTCGTAAGGGAATCCCTGACGAGGTGTACTTCTGAATACACGAAAGATTTTGGAGTCATTCTTCTTTTTCCTTGTGGTTTTGAATCATTCATTCATTTCACGTGTCTAATTGTGAAATTCATCCCAGATATATATATATGTGTATATATATATATATATATATATATATATATATATATATATATATATATATACTTATTTATTTATATATATACACAGTATATTTATTTATTTATTTATTTATATATGTAAAGGGGTAATATAAAAAGAATTATAATAACCTTTGGATGTGTTATATAATATAAAATAAGAATTGCCTATATATATTATATATATATATATATATATATATATAAAGTAGCGCTCATACAACTCAGGACCAAAAAAATAGAATACCGTCTCAAATGCGCTTATGAGTTTGATAATACCTTTAAAGTTATACACCTTTATGAGTAATATCGAGTATTTGTGTGGCAGTTTTGAAAAACAAATTAAAATATAGCAAAAACCTTATTAAATAGTGAAAAGTTAATGCATAGCGACATGCCAAAATATTAGAATATTTTGTCAGGTGTTACAAAAAATAGAATTAATTCATTATTGAGTACTACCAATATATTAAATCTTTATCAAAGACTTTTTATCTCTGCCTCTTAGAGTTAAGTTGGTTGTACTTCAATTTCATGAGCATCAAACCACGCAGATGTTGTACGAACCGCATGAGCTGGAACCAGGTCATGTTGAAAAATAAATGGTTCGTCTCCATATAGCTGTTCTGTAGACTCCAGCATGAAGTATTCTAAGATTTCTTGATAAATGTCACTATTGATAAACGTGCGTAGTTCTAGTGTGTTAGTGTGGGGTTGCATGAATGCGAATGGTGTGGGTCACTTATATTTATAAATAGAACTGTCAATAGTCACGTTGTTACGTTAGGTTAGGTTAGGTCTGGTTAGGTTACGTTAGTCATTTTCACTAAAAATGTGAAATGTAGTTTGAAATCTGTATTCCATATATTTGTATAAGGTACTACAACGTCGGCATTATGGAATTTGATTGTTCCTGTAACGCAATCTGGGCACGTGTCGATCTGTCGGTCTGGTTCTTAACATTTTATCCCTAATGACTTGATGGTAGAATCTATTACTATTTTTATTAAATCTATATTAAAATCCCCAACTATGAGAGTGAGCAACCTGCTTTTTTCGTATTATAACGAAACTCACTTCGGTAAAGCGACGTATGGCCCACCCTGTATAATAAAATAATAGAAATAAATACAAATAGAAATACACATTATAGATAAATTATTGGTATAAATTAAAAGCAAAACTGTCATAAATATAAATAAAAAATATATATATTAAATATAAAATAGACCGATAAAGACGAAAATAGAATTTAAAATATACGTTCGTGTATCTCGTATTTATATTAATTTTTAAAGGGAAACACCGATAATTGCTGTTTCTTTTATATTTATTAACGTGTGTAAACGTATCGCAAAAAAATTTCCGCAATATAAATTGAGCAATAGTGAAGGTGCCATCATAGGATATTCCACGTAAAGGAAATTTTTCTATAAAAAAAAAAAATTATGACATTAATTAATATTTAGCTGTAATAAAAAAAGGTCATAATTCGACGATTGCCAAGGGTCATACTATCCACATTTAGATGGTTTGGTATGAGCGGTAAAGCTGCGTCTTTAATACGGAATAAGGATGGATTTTAAATACATTACCTCAACGAGTTTGTCGTAAACATCTGTTTACCAATTTTCATAAATATCAGTAAATGCATTTTGAAAGCGAAAAGGATCTTTATCCTTTTAGATCTTTATGGTCAAAATGGAATGCATTTTCACTCATTTAGTTGCAAATTAGCTTTTTCTATGTGGATGCAAATACCAAATGAGAAAATGTGCCAGTTAAGAAAATAGAAAAATATCCTGCATGTCTTCTTATTTTTTCAGTTTACACACACACACACACACACACACACACACACACACCACACACACATCTAGACTTTTATAGATCAAAGTTATAAAATGTTACACGTTCATCAAGACATTTTCAGAGATAATCATATTGGTCGAATCTTAAACAGAATTTATCTAAATATTATCAAATATATTTTCTATCTTAAATTTGTTTTCAAACTTTTTAGAACAGTTTAACAGTCAAAAGGTTTTAAATTACTGAAACTTGATAAAGGATTTCAGTCTTTGTACGAAACTTTTTATATTTTATCGTATACTATAGAAATAGTGTTCCCAGTTTAAATATATTTTTAGACACATACCTTGTCCCTGCTTTTTCAACACGTTCAAGGGTACACGTGCTTTCACTTCTGCATTGCTACTAAACGTGTTTAGAGATATTACGTGTGATGACATGTTGTAATATTCTACATAGATTTAGAGATATCTTTTTATGCCTGAAGAAGGGGCCAAGGGCAAATGCACACAAAAACGCCTCCCCATCCCCCACCATAGAGGAAGAACAGAGCCAAAATGATGGTCCAGGGTTTTCGAGATGCCTGGATATTCTGCGTTCGAAAGATTGCAGATCAAAGGCAGATGGAAAGATGGATTAAAGAAAATTGTTCCAGAGTTGACCGGTTGAGTAGATGAAAGATTGAAAATATCGATTAATCCTTGCATTAGAGAGTTGGACAGAAAAGGAATGAGAATGTGTCAAAAGTCTGGTACTGCTTACTTTCCTTAAAGGAGGAGGCACGCAGTTAGATTGTTCAGAAGAGCACGGTCCGTTATAATAGTGACAGTAAAGAGAGTGAGGCAATATTGCGGCGAAGAGAGATGGATTGAAGACAGTCAGTAAGAAGCGGGGAACTGATTAAGCAAAAAGCTTTTGATTGTATCCGGTCAAGTAGAGCTGCGTGGATTGAGCCACCACACATGTAAGAAGCGTACTCCATACAAAGGCGGACAAGACCCCTGTACAGAGACAGCAGCTGAGTTGGGGTAAAGAAACTGCAGAGTTGGTACAGCACACCTAACCTCTTAGAAGCTTTATAGAAAGAGAGGATATGTTATTTTTCCAGGATAGATTACAAGAAAGGGAAACGCAAAGAATATTAAGATAAGAGGAAGGATTGAGTTGTGTATTGTTGAAGAGAAGGGGATAGTCCAGTGGAAGATTGTGACAAGTAGACAGATGAAGGAGCTGAGTTTTTGAGGCATTGAAAGCCACAAGGTTTTCTTTTCCCCAGCCAGAGACAGTAGAAAGATCAGACGTCAGGTGTACTACAGCTGTCCTACGCGAATCATGGAGTGACTATTGAGAGGGACGCTTTGTGAAGCGGGTGAAGTGAAAAGTGGAATCATCGGCATAGGACGTAAAAGTGCGACTTAATAGATCATTAATAAATAAAAGGAAAAGAGTGAATGACAGGAAAGAACCCTGAGGAACACCACTGTTCTCTAGGAGAAGAACAATGCTATCTACAACTGTAGCGAGAGAACAGACAGAATAAAATCAGAGATAAAGGTATAGATAGAAGGATAGAAACCGAAGGAGGGCAGTTTGGAAATTAAGGATTTGTACTATACTCTACTTGTATTAAAAGTTTTTGATATGTCTAACGCAATAGTAAAGGTTTCACCGAAATCTCAAAAGGAGGATGACCAAGAGTCAGAGAGATATGTAAAAAGATCTTCAGTAGAGCGTCCCTTGCGGAACCTATACTGACGATCTGAAAGAAGATTGTGAGAAGAGAGGTGTTTAAGAATTTTTCTGTTAAGGATAGATTCAAAAACTGTAAAAAGGCAACAAATCAAAGCAACTGGACGTTAGTTAGAGGGTTGAAAGTGGTCACCATTCTTTGAGGCAGGCTGAATGAATGCGAACTTCTAGCAGGAAGAAAAAGTACCAGGTAAAAGACGAAGACGAAAGAATTTGTCTAGACAGTGTGTCAGCACAGAAACATCAGGACTTTACGCCTTCCTCGAGTTGAGCCCAGATAAGACAGAATAAGCATCTTTGGAAGAGATTCTAATTTCAGATATAATTAAGTCAAAGGGAGAAGGAGATGGAGGAACAGCACCGGAATAGTACATGGTTAAGTTGGAGGCGAAAGTCTGATCGAAGAGTTCAGCTTTATCAGGATAAGAGACGGCAACTGAGCTGTCGGAATAGAAAAGAGAAGGCAAAGAAGTTGTTGG
The DNA here is from genome assembly GCA_023014485.1 of Bathynomus jamesi. Lineage (NCBI taxonomy): Eukaryota > Metazoa > Arthropoda > Malacostraca > Isopoda > Cirolanidae > Bathynomus > Bathynomus jamesi. The sequence goes on from JAJOZX010004275.1 coordinate 129,459, forward strand.
AGAGGTGCTTGGTTAGGCGCCAGAAAGAGCGAGAAGAATTAGAATTAGATAGGTTTTCACATTTTTGTCTGATGAAGGAATTTTTGGCAAGTCAGAGAACAGATTTTACACGATTCTTTGCAAAAATATAAGCTAAGTGAGAGTCAGGAGTTGAATGGCGAAGGTACAGTCTCCTGCAATAGTTCCGCTACACCCTCTCCGAGATATGGAAACAAAGCAATCCCTCTTAAACCCCAGTCCCCCACCCTTACTCCCTCCTCCTCCTCCTCCTCCTCCTCCTCCCCCTCTCCCTCTCGCTATTCTCCTCTTTCGACATCCCCCTCTCCTTTTCAGAAACGACGATATTACGAGATCAAACCGTCTACATGGAATCGCACAATAGCTGAAATTAATCATCATACTGTAGAGGAATACAACACTTATTTGTAAGTGTTACTATCGAGTCACGATATGACAACAAGTATTGCATCACGAATGATCCCAAAATTCGAAGGACACTGTAATTCGGCGTGTCAGATTACGATTCGAATAACATCTAATTTTAAACTGTGGTTTGAACCCAGCAACGAAATATATTAAATAATATATATTAATATATATGTAAAAATTAATAATTCTAATATTCATTTTTGCGTATAAAGTCCAAACTCGCGTAACACTCTAACTGTATATAAAATGCAAGTTTGAAAAAAAAAAAAATTTCTTTCTGTTTTATTTTTGCTAAGTAATTGATGAATTATTTCTTTTTAAAATTAAAATAGAATAAGTAATTTCCCGATACGCTACAAGAAGAATCGGGGAACCGTCAGATAATTTATAAATTTTCACATAATCCTCCGACCCACTACAAGAAGAAATCGGAGTGTGGTATAAAAGAAACTACTGCGATTCCCTACCTACACTGTACCAGCTACCCCAGAATGTGAAAATCCGTTGCTGCCACCTAACCAGAACTCCCGTCAACCTCGAACCACCCAAGGCCATAGACGGAGGGTTAACATATATATTACAGGATAACTGTCCTGTTCATACAGCCAGGATCATCAGATGGTAGTTTTAGGAACAACGAGATGTTGAGCTGCTGAACTGGCCCACCGAGGGGTGTGACCTACACCCCATTGAAAATGTGCGGGCAAATGTGGTTAACGCTTGGGAGCCTGGGCAGGAGCGGACATCTCGGCACCTGCTGGAACATACGATGGCAGAGTGAGAACTTTTCCGAAGGAACCCACAAGTCATCTACAATCACGTGGCATCTGTTCCAAATAGGGTACGAGAGGTCATTAATAATAATGGAGGATGGACCAAGTATTGACTAATTGTGTATAATAATGTTATGATTGTGATGTAGTAAATATACCGGGTGTCCGAGAATTATCTGTACAATATTTGGCTGTTATTAAAAGTCAACCATGAAGTGTAGAAATTCCAGTATTGTCCCATTTTACAGAGAAACTCATTAAGTTTTTTCTGATAACAAGTTTTGACAAGTTTTTTCTTTTTTGTACGCGGGTGACAGACATTGATGATTTAAAAGCAAGAATCACAGCTGCTATTGAGCGAATTGATGTGGATATGCTGCAGCGTACATGGCAACATTTGGATTATCGATTGGATGTTTTGCGAATCACTGATGGTGCACATATCGAATGTTTGTAACAACGTTACTTTAATAAAAGAAACTTTTGAAGATACAGATTCTAAATAATCTTGTTTAAGAATTTTACGTGTATTATCAAGAATTTTATTAAGAGATGAAATTGTACAGATAATTTTCGGACACACTGGAATTTCTAAAAAACTTGTCAAAACTTGGTATCAGAAAAAACTTAATGAGATTTTCTGTAAAATGGGACAACACTGGAATTTCTACACTTCATGGTTGACTTTTAATAACAGTCAAAACTTGTACAGATAATTCTCGGACACCCATATTTATTTACTAAAACAATTGTCAGTTACTTATAATTTTAACATTGTTTTGTATGCTCTTAAGAAAATCTCTAAATTTACTTGATTCATGATTATTTTTTTAATAAAAAATTTAACTATGTTATCATTATCTCTCCATGGATAGTCCTTTTTCTGAATAATCATTTGTTGATGATGCATGGACTTTAAACAAAAATGTTATTGCCTGGAGGAAAAATCGATACTACAACTTATCTCACACATTAACTATAAAATGGCCACATCAAAATCCTATAATGAAAGTTTTTAAAGTATCCCACGTTTGTGAAATAACCTAACTACTGTATTCCCCAAATTTAGGAATAATGCATGAATAAAATACATAGTCGTCTTAGCATTACCACGTACTGTATGTGGAGTGAGGAATAAGGAGAGCAGTACAGTATCTCTTTGAAAGCATGCTGAACTGCTCGTAGGGTAGATGAGACACGGAAAGAGATCAGCTAAGGTGGACAGTGAGAGTGAAAATGCGAATTCCAGCTCTCTCTGTCTCCCGCCTAAAGACCCACCACCACCGGATTACTCCCCTGGTCGATTGGTGTCTACAATTTCCTTCTACAAAAAAAAAAAAAAGATTTTCTTCAGAACTTTACTTACAAAAAAAGGTAGTATATTACAGAGAAAAATTCTTCTGAAGTACAGTATAGGAAAGAGTTTATATTACTAAAGTTAAACAGTATTACATCATACATTTCCAGACTTAAATAAGGGACCCATAACATGTTTAAATATATTAATTCAAACAAAAATTTGTGTGTGAACATGAAATTATAAGTTATCAATTTCACTATGAATTTATCATTTCAGACTTAATTTTCGGCTGTCAAACGGTTTTCATATTAATTTCAGGATATTTTGTAAAATTTGACAATTAGTTTACAAGGTGTTCCATAAATCCCTTTACCAGCTTTACCCTCACCGATTCTAGTAGGAAAAGCTTCAGGGGTAAAGAGCCTTGTGGCACACCCTGTACTATATAGTTCGTAATGAATTCTGTTGCTTCAAATTAATTTTCAAAGAGCAATTATCTGCGCGACATCTCAATTTGAATTGAAAAATGTATTGCTGATAAACGGGACCAAACGAAAATGGAGATTTAAAAAAAAATTAAGATAGTTTTATTCATATTAAAATAGTAATAGAGGCTTTTTAATATATCAATAAAGATTTCACATATGAGTATATCAATACTGGGTTTTTAGTATACATTACTGTATGCAATATATATTCAAAAATATTTTCGCTACTTTTCGCTTCATAAACTTAGTGAGTCTAGTTATACTAGCTATCTGAAAGCGTTTATGGTTTCGCCACTTTGCTAACATATATGAATTTCATTTTATGGCAAACCTTTCTAGGACACCTTATACCTTGGTAAACCTTGGTTTTGCTTCCGCCCGAATTGTTCATTCTGACGAATGTCAAGCTTGACACTCCACCTTAGACCTACAGTTTAACGCGGAATCCGAACACGCCCCACCAGCAGCCAGCGTCTTAACCACTAGGCTGCCCAAGGTACGCCACTTTGCTTAACATATATGAATTTCATTTTATGGCAAACCTTTCTAGGACACCTTATACCTTGGTAAACTTTGGTTTTGCTTCCGCCGATTGTTCATTCTGACGAATGTCAAGTTTGTCACTCCACCTTAGACCTACAGTTTAACGCGGAATCTGAACCACGCCCCACCAGCAGCCAGCGTCTTAACCACTAGGCTGCCCAGGGTACCCATTTATCTACCAACCAATTTTTTTTATTGTGTGGAAGGATGAACAGCTGAGTTGTGCTGCGCGCCGCCTGCCGTCACCGGGTCTCGACCCCGGGGCTGATGGATTCGTAATCAGCGACGCTAACCACTACACCATAGTGTATATATATATATATACATATTATATATATTTTTTTTTTTTAACGATGTTTCCAAGTTATCATTTGCATTTGACGATTCAAAAGCATGTCATCAATAGCATTTAAACAACTAATTAAAAATTCTCGTTATTTTTTTGCAGAAAAATGTAATTATTATTAATTTTTACAGAGAATTTTCCTGAATTGAAAAAGATTTAAAATTTTACGGTCAAAGTATTTTGATAGAAACGTTTCCTGGCGATAATGAGTTAATTAAAAATAACTCAATGTTCCCAGCGATACAGTGACGAAAAAATCCTCGATATTTGTGTAGATTAACGTGTTTTCTGAGGCATTTCTAATAATAATATATACAGTGTGTGTGGGTGAGTGTGTGGGTGTATATATATATATATATATATATATATATATATACAGAGGCGTATTTTGCATTTTACCGCCCTTAGGCAGGGATTGAAGTGCCTTATAGTTGTGTCATTTGATATCGCTAGTTTTCTATTAGAGGCTGCTGTTCCTTTTTTTATTTTAAAACTTATTTGTGAATCCACTTAATTTGCTAGTGCTTACAAGTTATTTATTCCCTATTTTTGTTTTCTTTGCCCTGTTATATATATATATATTATATATATATAATGTTCTTCTCATCTTCATTTTTCCGACTAGTTTTTCTAGTTTGCGATTTCACAACTCATTTTCATTAGTTTGTATTCTACGTTTAATTTAGAATGAAAATGTTGAATTTATCGTTGCAACACAATTTCTATTAAAATTTTCTTTGTATCAAAACAAAATTTGGTTAATATTCGTTTTTGACCCAGTCACACCCAGCTATAACAGCAAATATTATATTGAATAACCAATCAAAACTGAATAAGATAAATATATATTATCTTGTGCAAATTTGTATAAAATGTACTTTTTTATAAAAAAAATATTTTCTACTTTCTAATATGTATGTATATAAATTTCTGTTAGTTTGTTTATTGTGGCTACCTTTTTTGGAGATTTTTTGGCTATTTTTGGCTACTTTTTCTTGATTTTGCCTACTTCTTTCTGTTACTTGTTAGTTTGGTGATTTTCGTTCTAGTATCATGACGTGTCAATCTTGTGAACTTGATTTTGAAGACGTGATCCGCCATATTGCCCTCGATGAAAACAAGAGTTTAGACCTTTTTTCAATCACGGAATAATTAAGACATCCGTGACCTGCCCTAAATACAATAGTGCTTGTATTTTAAGAAAAGACCAGAAGGTCTTTAGATGCCGTAAAAAAAATCCTAAAAATAAACGTGTCATTTCAGTTTAAGGGTAGGCGAAATTTAGCGGACTACCCATGCAAGGTTGGCACATGTTATTACATTATCATTTGTATAATTTAGGTCTCGGGGGTACGGGGGCGGAGCCCCCGTAAAGATCACGCATCACAAATCGATCGGTCCTAATGTTTTGCGGACAGTTCAGTACGTGACACCGGTTAGGTCAAATGTACGCCCTAGATGATTGGTTAGGTTAAGTCATGATATTTTCGTTTAAATTCGTTAGTTTAAACGAAAATGACGAGTGCAAACTTTTCTGGTTAATTTTGAGGTGTTTTGTACGAAACTGCCATCCGTTTCCTGTACAAAGGCGTAGTTTTCAAGATGACGATATCTCGAAAACTACGCATTTGCACAGGAAACGGATGGCAGATTCGTGCAGAGCACCTCAAAATTAACCAGAAAAGTTTGCTCTCATTATAAAAAGAGACTGGGTCAAAAAACGAATAATTACCCAAAATTTCATGCATATATTTCCTATTTAAAATTTTTATTAGTTTATTTGTATGAAGTTTGTTGAACTTTTCTGAAATGAGATTAAACGCTTTAATTCAGTGAAAAATCATGAAAAAAAATCGTGATTCCTTTATGAGGTCAATGTGTGTGTGTGTGTGGTGTGTGTGTGTGTGTGTGTGTGTGTGTGTGTGTGTGTAACAAATAAACTGAATTGGTTATTTATATAAAAAGAAGTTAGGTTAAAGTAAAATATTTGTCTAAATTAAAAAAACTTTTTAAAAACTTCTTCATATCTAATGTTGAGTATTTTCAATCCACTGATCACATAAACAACGCAAATAGAGCGTTCTTCCGCAACCGAAAATCGAAGATTGAAACGAGAGGTCCTGCGAAACTCATCCTTCGTTAGTCGACTTAAGTGATAATTAATTATTGAATTAAATGAAAACGTTGCTATCAATGAATGACTAATTAAATTCTTGAACTTCATTTAACTGATATAAATGTATTGATGCTTCACCTCATTTTCTAATTTACACGCTAATTAACGAGCAAACGCGCCCATGCTATTCGGATGACTGTATCCGTTCAGTAATACAAATAGTTCTACGTGTCATTCCGGATTTATTATTGGAAATGTTTACAGGTAACGGATATCACTTCTCAGGCCTTTTCTCAGAAGGAATAACAGACGTCTGTGAACATGTCTCTTCATTAGCAGGTACAACATTTCAATCTATGAATGCCTTCGTTGTTCCCCGAAGAGAAAGTCAAACGAAATTGATATACAAATGTTAATTGCAAGTTGCTAAAATATTTGTTCTTCACATTGCTGATATATGAATATTCAGGTCCATTTTTCGTTTTCATTTATCTCGCTTGTCACACACACACACACACACACACAACACACACACACACACACACACACACCAGTTATACATCCAACATTACACACAAATTGATACATACACATATTGCACCTTTTTGACTTTTTTCACTCTACTAAAATGTGTCCAGAATTGATTTAATAGAAAACATTTTTAGGGAGTTTTTGCTAAATCACAGCCTCTTCTTACAGTTTTAGTCATTCAGATTTCAAAAGCCTTAAAATAAGACGAATTCTGATAATTCCATTAATGTTGTTTTATTTATTTTTTATTTATTTTGGCAGATCATTTCATGTCTGTTTTTCAATATTTAAGACAATATTTTGGCATCATACCGAAAATAAATAAAAAACGAATAAAAACAATATTAATGGAATTATTAGAATTTGTCTTATTCGAAGGCAGATCATTTCATAAGTCCGTTTCTCATTATTTAAGAAAATACTTTAGCATCATACCCGAAAATAAAATAAAATAAAATAAAAAGGTGCTTCAACCAATTAGTTAAGAAGAAATAGATCAACCCTATTTCTGTGTTCTCTTTCAGCCAATAAACTAATAAAGTACGTTTCAATCTCAATGTTTCATCTTCAGTTTTAATTGATCTTCAGTTTCAATCTTCAGTTTTCATTTTCTGTTTTCATGGTAATATTCTAATTACTGTTACGCACAATTGGCACACTCTAAATGGAATTATTATGAGACGCATTTAAACATCTAGAGATAGTTAAATACTGGTTGCAATTTCCTTAGATTTATTTCGCTATGCCAAATTGATATAAATCTAAGGAAATTGTAACCAACATTTAACTACGAATGACAGCAATTGTCAAACTAATTCATTTTTTAAGACAGCATTTGCACTCTGATTACTTTCATTGGTCATTTTATTGTTATTAGCCTAAATGGAGTTATTATAAGACGCCTAAATGGAGTTATTATGCGACGCATTTAAACATCTAGAGATAGTTAAATACTGGTTGCAGTTTCCTTGGATTTATTTCATTATGCCACATTGACATAAATCTAAAGAAATTGCAACCAACTTTTAACTACGAATGACAGCAATTGTCAAACTAATTCATTTTTTAAGACAGCATTGCGCTGATTAATTTTCATCGGTCATTGTGTTGTTATTAGCCTAAATGGAGTTATTATGAGACGCCTAAATGGAGTTATTATGTGGAGTTATTATGCGACGCATTTAAACATACTAGAGATAGTTAAATTGTCAAACTAATTCATTTTTTAAGACAGCATTTGCACTCTGATTACTTTCATTGGTAATTTTATTGTTATTAGCCTAAATGGAGTTATTATGAAACGCCTAAATGGAGTTATTATGAGACGCCTAAATGGAGTTATGAGACACATTTAATATCTAGAGATAGTTAAATACTGGTTGCAATTTCCTAAGATTTATTTCGTTATGCCACGTTGATATAAATCTAAAGAAATTGCAACCAACTTTTAACTACGAATGACAGCAATTGTCAAACTAATTCATTTTTTAAAACAGTATTTGCGCTCTGATTAATTTTCATCGGTCATTGTATTGTTATTAGCCTAAATGGAGTTATTATGAGACCCCTAAATGGAGTTATTATGTGGAGTTATTATGCGACGCATTTAAACATCTATAGATAGTTAAATACTGTTTGCAATTTCCTTAGATTTATTTCGTTATGCCACATTGATATACAGGGTGGGCCGTAAGTTTCCATACATACGAAAAATTAAACGTTTGTTTTTATGTTTCAGATACCCTAAGAATATGCGTTTGACGTAAGATCTTGTTTACTGATGAAGCAAATTTTTACGTCAATGGAGAGGTTAATCGACAAAACATACGTTATTGGAGTAATGCTAACCCTAACTGGCTGAGTCCGACGAAGATGCAAGGTGCCGGTAAAGTGATGGTGTGGGCCGGGATATGGGGTGACAGAATTATTGGACCAATTTTGTCAGTGGAAATCTTAATGCCGAAAGGTATCTTAACTGTTGCAAGAAGAGATTTTCCCATCCCTGCTAAACGAGGAAGGTAACTTCCCAGTTTACTTCCAGCAAGATGGAGCTCCACCCCATTATGGTCTTCACGTGCGTCGGTATTTGGATCAGCATTTCCGGATGCTTGGATTGGTCGGCTTGGTCCTGTGGAGTGGCCTCCAGATCCCCAGATCTCACCCCCCTTGATTTCTATCTTTGGGGGCACTTGAAGGCCATGGTGTATCAGGAAAAGATACGAGACATACAGTGGTGGGCGCGGTACCAAAATTTGGGGGTGCGTTACTCGTACTGCGGTACCTCAGCATGCCCAGTGCGTTACGCGGTACTGCGGTACTTTTTCAGGTCCCCCTGTGCGTTCCGCGGTACTGCGTACTGCGGTACTGCACACAAGAACAACACAAGTATAGCACATATTTTCAGAAATTGCATATCGGCGATTTCGCACCTGAACTTTCTGCCATAAGGCTAAAAATCGATCTTTGTCACAGAAATGTAACACACGTGCAACCGGCTCAAAGCAAGCACTGCACTGAGGCGTTGTGATAGGATGGCAACGTAACATGTTCTGAACGAAAACTTAACGTGTCTAGAGTTAGGCTGATGCAACACACGCAGCATTCGTCTTACTGTACTCCTGTAATAAGGTTTACTTCAAAAAAGTGTTAATTTTTTGAAAAGTCGTGTTTGTCGGTACCACTAGCGGAAAGTACCGCGGGAAATTTGAATGCGGTAGCGGTACTGCTGTACTTTCAGCGATCCTTTGCGGTACTGCGTTATGCGGTACCGGTTTGGTAGTGCGGTAGTACCGCAGTACCGCAGTACCGGCAAAAATACCGCAAGTGCCCAGCTTTGAGACATAAATCATCTAAAGGAACGTATCACCAACGCCATTACAAGCATAACGTCAACTGTGCTAATGCGTGTTCATCAACAGTGGGGAACACGTATTGAAATGTGTTTTCAAAACAATGGCAACCATGTAGAGCATATTATATAAATAAAAATGGTTGTCCATAAAAAAATGTTTATTTTTCCTATGTATGGAAACTTACGGCCCACCTTGTATATCTAAGGTAATTGCAACCAACATTTAACTACGAATGACAGCAATTGTCAAACTAATTCATTTTTTAAGATAGCATTTGCACTCCGATTACTTATTTGCACTCCGATTACTTTAATTGGTCATTTTATTGTTATTAGCCTAAATGGAGTTATTATGAGACGCCTAAATGTAGTTATTATGTGAAGTTATTATGAGACACCTAAATGGAGTTATTATGAGACGCCTAAATGGAGTTATTACGTGGAGTTGTTATGAGACGCCTAAATGGAGTTATTATGTGGAGTTATTATGAGACGCCTAAATGGAGTTATTATGTGGAGTTATTATGAGACGCCTAAATGGAGTTATTATGTGGAGTTATTATGAGACGCCTAAATGGAGTTATTATGTGGAGTTATTATGAAACGCCTAAATGGAGTTATTATGTTGAGTTATTATGAGACGCCTTAATGGAGTTATTATGTGGAGTTATTATGCGACGCATTTAAACATCTAGAGATAGTTAAATACTGGTTGCAATTTCCTTAGATTTATTTCGTTAGGCTACATTGATATAAATCTAAGGAAATTGCAACCAACATTTAACTACGAATGACAGTAATTGTCAAACTAATTCATTTTTTAAGATAGCATTTGCACTCCGATTACATTAATTCGTCATTTCATTGTTATTAGCCTAAATGGATTTATTATGAGACGCCTAAATGGATTTATTATGAGACGCCTAAATTGAGTTATGAGACACATTTAAACATCTAGAGATAGTTAAATACTGGTTGCAATTTCCTGAGATTTATTTCGTTATGCCACATTCATATAAATCTAAGGAAATTGCAACCAACATTTAACTACGAATGACAGCAATTGTCAAACTAATTCATTTTTTAAGACAGCATTTGCACTCTGATTACTTTCATTGGTCATTTTATTGTTATTAGCCTAAATGGAGTTATTATGAGACGCCTAAATGGAATTATTATGCGACGCATTTAAACATCTAGAGATAGTTAAATACTGGTTGCAATTTCCTTAGATTTATTTAGTTATGCCAAATTGATATAAATCTAAGGAAATTGCAACCAACATTTAACTATGAATGACAGCAGTTGTCAAACTAATTCATTTTTAAAGACAGCATTTACACTGTGATTACTTTTCATTGGTCATTTTATTGTTATTAGCCTAAATGGAGTTATTATGCGACGCATTTAAACATCTAGAGATAGTTAAATACTGGTTGCAATTTCCTTAGATTTATTTCTTTATGCCACATTGATATAAATCTTACGAATGACGGCAGTTTCCAAACTAACTCATTTTTGAAGACAGACACTCTGATTACTTTCATTGGTCACGTAATTTTATTGTTATTAGCCTACCTTTTGTGATGGGAACATTCCCACTAAAATTTTAGTGCGAGTTTTTAAATGGGCACCACTTCCCGTCGATCAGCGAAATTAAGAGACATTGGGTCTGGAGAATAATTGGATGGGAGACCGTCTTCTGAATCCAGATTATGCAGCGACACGTGGTTCGGATGTCGCGTAAAGCTGTAGATTTCCCACGTCATATAACCTTGCATGCTGCGAATGAGGTTAAACAACCCAATCAAACAGTATAACATGATATAACAAAAATAATCCAGTGAGAATTATAGTACTCACAGTTGTTTAGTTTCAAAAGAGTACATCATTTTTAAATTTCTTCTAAATACAAAATTTTTAAAAGTTAATAGAAAATTTTTCACCTAAAAAAGTTTTTGAAATGAAATTGTAATGTTGAGTAAAACCATGAATGGCCACTTTGTTAAACGCGCTTGTGACTTAGTGTGGAAAAATGATCTCAGGATCATCAAGAATCAAGAACACTTTCATTAGAAATTCACTAGTAATGCTTCAATAAATTGTATCATAAAGAACTACAATAACCGTATATTGATTTTTTGCGAAAACTGAAGTAAAACGTGTGTATATATATACAGGTCGTCCGATAAGTGAGTGGCGATTCTATGTCAGTTAGCATAGTGTACTAATATCTTTGATATCTAATAAATGTCTATGCTTTTTTTCAATTAAGCACATGAAATCCAAATTTTGCGTAATGCAAAATTAGCCCCACCCCTATGATTCGAACAGGGAACTTCTTGAATAGAAGTCGCGGACGCTGACCACTGCGCCACTCAAGAGATCCCAGGTTCGAATTCTGGTGGGGCTAATTTTGCATTGGGCAAAATAATGCGTTTTCATGCACGATATATATATATATATATATATATATATATATATATATATATATTATATATTATATATATATATATATATATATATATATATATATATATATATAATCCAAATTTTTAATTTTGCAGTAATTCATGTTTATTTCTGTTTTTCTGGTTTTTCATTGTTTTATTTTTATTATTTCTAATTATTGGCGTTGCAATGGCTGAGGTAGACGGACGTGTTGATAAAATTTGTGATCAAAGTCCCTACACATATGAAGCACGGATATTAGCAGCAACATGGTGGCATGAATCTGGAAAAACCAAGCATTGCATGAAGGTAGTACGCGAAAGGTTTGAACAAAGATTTAATGATGTGCCGCCAAAGGGCGAAATTATTAGAAAATGGGAACACAAATTATTCACAACTGGGATGATAATTGATAAAAAACGCAGTGGTCGCCCCAAAGCAAGAGCAAGATTTGAAGATGATGTTCAAGTGTCAATTCGACAATCGCCAACCAAAAGTATTCGTACTCGTGCATCTGCATTAAATGTTCCGAAATCAACACTGCATGATTTGATGAAAAAAGACTTGCATTTTAAAGCTTTCCGCCCAACCTCCGTTCAGTTTTTATCGCCACAAGATAAAATTGTCAAAGTTAATGCTTGTCAACAAATTCTTGAAGCTTTTCCAAGTAAAGCCGAGAGAGATCGTGCGTTCTTCAGTGATGAATGTGCCCTTTATGGCGATGGCAAAAGCAAATTTTCGTTTTTTGGGTCGAAAGAAAATCCTCATTATTATGATCAAGTAAAACAGTATCCCCCTCGAATATGGTGTGCAATATCAGCGCATTGTTTAATTGGTCCATTTGTGTGTACTGGTCGAATTACTTCAGGAAGTTATATCGACATGTTGGAGAACAGATTTCTACCCGCTTTAAGAAATACGAATATTCGCAACCCTATTTTTCAGCAAGATGTTGCTCCAGGACACACCGCTTTCGCTGCGCGTGAGTTCCTAGACAGAAATTTTCCTGGCAGATGGATCGGAAAGGATGGTCCTGTACCTTGGCCTCCGCGGAGTCCGGACTTGACTACCCCGGATAATACCCTCTGGGGAATCCTCAAGATGCAGATTAATGGCCGTGAAAATCAAAGTGAATCTGATCTGACAAAAATCGCAGAAGTTGTGTTAAATGACATCAATGAGAATAAAGAACTTTTACAAAAAATGTCAGACAGGACATGGAGACGCATACAGCTTGCTGTTCGTGTAAATGGCGATCAGGTTGATCCTTATGACAATTAATTATCGAATTAATTGTAAGTTTACTAATAATAAAATTCCTTCTAATAAAATTTTTATTATCCTTTATCTTTTATTTATAAATTGTTCCCGAATCGCCACTCACTTATCGGACGACCGTTATATATATATATATATATATTATATATACACACACACAGGGTGATTCAAAAGTCAGGTTACATAGGGCTTTTCTGTTTCTTTGCAGGTAAATGAGTTATGAGATGTTATCGAAGGAGGAGCACATTGATGTGATATTCCTAGCTGGCTGCACAAGTGCATTGCCGTTAACGGTGGCCATATCGAACATGTGATGTGACTATTGCCATGTATCATTACATAATACAGTATTTCCCTATGTAACTTGACTTTTGAATCACCCTGTGTGTGCATATATATATATACAGGGTGTACATAAAGTCAGGATCTATTTTTGTGAAATAATTATTTTTTCTATTTTTCTTTTCAGAAGCCCTTAGAATGAATACAGAAGAGCGTGTGGCAATAGTAATTTGGCGAATCGAGGGAAAGAAATACAATGACATCAGAGAGAAGTTTAGAACGAGATTTCATAAGCCGGGGCCAATAGACAAGACAATACGAAAATTGGTGAACAAATTTAAACGAACGGGATCTGTAAATGATGAAGCAAGATCAGGACGACCGTGTATGTCAGATCTTACCGTGAATGCAGTACGCGGAATTATCACTGAGGAGCCACGTACGTCCGTTCGTGCTGCATCACACAGACTCGGCCTCCCGACGTCATCTGTGCACAAAATTATGAAAGTTAATTTGCAGAAGAAAAGCTATCATTTGCAGGTTTTACATGACGAAGTGCTGTGTGTGCTGATCTCGTAGAACAAATCTGGAGTGATAATTTAATGGACAACATTCTCTTTAGTGATGAAGCCACTTTCCATACGTGTGGAAAAGTAAATCGCCATAACTGTCGAATTTGGGCAGATGAAAGACCGAATGATTTCGTCCAAAATTGGGAAAGAGACTCACCTAAAGTTAATGTTTGGATGGGTTTAACAAAATCTAAGGTTTATGGTCCTTTTTTCTTTGCTGAAGCTACAGTTACGGGGCTTATTTATCTGGACATGTTGCAGCAATTCCTTGAACCTCAGCTGATTGGGGATAGGATTGTTAGTACCGTCGTCTATCAACATGATGGTGCTCCTTGTCACTATGCCAAAATTGTTCAGGATTATCTAAATGGACGTTTTCCAAATCGCTGGATCGGACGCGGAAGCAACAGACCTTGTGTCGCGAGATGACCAGATTTAACCCCTTTAGATTTCTTTGCATGGGGCTTTATCGAGTCGCACGTCTATCAGACGAAGATTACGAGTCTTGAAAACTTACGTACACGTATACGAACTGCTGCAGATAACATAACCCCGCAATGCTCCAGAATGTGTTTAGAAATGCTGCGGAACGATTTGAGCTGTGCAGGGATCCTGATGGGCGTCACGTCGAATCCTACTCTTAATTATTTAATAAATGTTACCACTTTATCATTTTATGATTGAATTCGATATAATTTCCAAGTGCTTCACAAAAATAGATCCTGACTTTATGTACACCCTGTATATATATATAAATATATATATATATATATATATATATATATATATATATATATATATATATATATATATAATATATATATATATTATATATATATATATATATATATATGAAATGGGATCCCTCCTAAGGAGACGTAGTTTTACATTTAGGATAAAAACGAAGACGTAGAGGAAGAAAGTCATTATATTTGGCTGCAGCCGACGTTTCTTGCAACTCTACCCATTTTCAAGGCCTAATAAATAAAAGCTAAAATTAATACATGACAAAAAAATATATAAATATCGACAGCTAAAACTAATCTAGAGTACAAAATTAAAACTGTCCAAGAATAAAAATTTATTCCGTTTAACTTTTTATTAGTAAAGTTTTTTTTAACAATTTTACGTTTGAATGTCTTTAGTTTTAAGTTTTAGTTTTATCACTCGTATATTTTTTACTTTCGATTTGATTTTGGCTTATGCCTCTCTCTGCTTTGTAATTTTTATTCTTGAGCAGTTTTAATTTTGTACCCTACATTAGTTTTAGCTGTCGACATTTATATATTTTTTTTGTCATGTATTAATTTTAGTTTGTATTTATTAGGCCTTAAAAATGGATAGAGTTGTCCGAAACGTCGGCTGCAGCCAAATATAATGACTATTTTGTTCTACGTTTTCGTTTTTATCCTAAATGTAAAACTACGTCTCCTTAGGTGGGATCCTATTTCATATGTATCTACGCGTTATGGACTAGAGGGTAAACTTGAGAAGTCTGTCATAAAATTCAAGAAGATTGAATTGGACCTTGAATTTTTAGAAATCTGCCGGAATAGTGGCGTATTTACTAATTTTATATATTACAAACTGTACCGTAATTCACGCTATTCTTCCGAGTTTTATAGGTCATCCTTGGTATATTATCTTAACAATGAAATTAATTACAAATTTAAGCTTAAGCATGATATCTCGAACAAGATTTGCGCTCTTGAAAGCCAGTTGAAGGCCTTAGTTTCATTTTGTGACTATGCATGCATAGTGTATAACATTCAAGTTTCCTCCCTTTCATATGTAGTTCTTTTTCCCAGATTCATGACCGCAAGCTTTTTAAGTTAAACCTATCTCGCCCTTCTTTTTTGAATCCTGGTCAGGTCATAAGGAATTTATCTGATTATACCCTGTCAAAGAGTGAAAGTTTTCTCTTGTCTCTTGTCCTTAAGCCCAAATTGTACAGACGTTATGTTGATGATACGTTTGCTCTATTCCAAACGGATAACCAATCAGTTCAGTTTCTAAGTTTTCTGAAAACACTGCATAAGAACATTGTATTTACACAGGAAAAGGAAGTTGAAGGTTCTATTCCTTTCCTTGATGTTTTGGTCTCCAAATCTGGCTCGACCGTTTTAACTTCTACATACCGGAAGCGTACGTTTACGGGTTTGAGTTTTAATTTTTATAATTTTTGCGATTTTAATTACAAATTAAGTTCCATTCGCACATTGGTGCATAGAGCTTATAATATTCGCTCAAACTTTGCTCTGCTTCATAATGAGTTTGAATTCCTTACTGATTTTTTCTTTAAAAATGGTTTTCCACGGGATCTTGTAGGAGGTGTTATTGGTAAATTTCTTAATAATGTATATTCCCCCAACCTTGTCCCAACGTATGATGTTCCTAAGAATTGTAAATATCTTGTTTTACCTGATATCTACCATTTTAACACTTTTGTGAAAAAACAATTGTTGAGTGTTGTGAGGAAATTTTATTTTCACACTGAGTTTAAGATTGCCTTTGTCAATAATAATACCCTTGAATGTTTTTTCCGATGTAAGGACAAAATCCCCCTGCGATGAGCTGTTCTGTTGTTTATTTGTTTACCTGCCCTGGGTGTTCCCAGGGGAACTACTTGGCAGTACAGTTCGTTCTTTGCAGGCGAGATTTTGCTCCCATATGGGTATTAGTCACAGGACAGGGAAAGTATTGTCGAAAAAGGAACAGTCTGCTATTAGAAGTCATTCTATCAAGTGTAAGGTTAACGTTTCTGTTGACATTTTTAAAATTCTTAAATCATTAAAATGCCCGTCCTCCCTCCGTATTTACGAATCTTTGTGTATTAAATTTTTGAATTCTAGTTTAAATATTGATTCTAGCTGTTACCCCCTTTATATTAATTAGAATAACTACCGACTAAATTTTCCCTTGTGACCCTGTCTCCTTTTCGCTTCAGTTTTTGTAGCTATCAAGTGAGCATGGTATGTTGGTTTACTCTTGTGATTTTTCGTTTAACTTTTTATTCCGTTTAACTTTTTATTAGTAAAGTTTTTTTTAAATTTTACGTTTGAATGTCTTTAGTTTTAAGTTTTACTTTTATCACTCGTATATATTTTTTACTTTCGATTTGATTTTGGCTTATGCCTGTTTCTGCTTTATAATTATTATTCTTGAACAGTTTTAGTCTTGTACTCTAGATTAGTTTTAGCTGTCAACATTTATATTTTTTTATCATGTATTAATTTTAGCTTTTATGTATTAGGCCTTGAAAATGGGTAGAGTTGCAAGAAACGTCGGCTGCAGCCAAATATAATGACTTTTTTGCTCTACGTCTTCGTTTTTATACTATATATAATATATATATATATATATATATATATAATATATATATATATATATATATATATATATGTAAAGGGCGGCCCATAAGGTACCTACCAGCATTACTTACATTTTCTCCGAAATGAATTAATAGAATTCGATGGAAATTTGTTGACACACTATACTACTCATGACATTTGTTTAACATCAGTTTGGAGAGAATGTCATTAGTTTGGACTATCGGAAGCACTATGGAAGCGGCATTGATTGGCCTGCCTATTCACCTGATCTCAACCCGTGTGACTTCTTTTTGTGGGGATACCTCAAAGATAGAGTTTACCAGAGCAACCCAAAGACTTTGGAGGAGCTGAAATTATCGATTGAACGTCAAATCGTCAACATTCCGACAGAGGTTCTTCACAGCGTGGTTCGAATTTTGGGATGAGGTTGCGGAAAATTGCTCGCGAACTGACTGAAGATCACAAAGCCCAAAGAAAAGAAATTGCTTCTGAGTCGTTGGTTCGATATGAGACAGAAGGGTATGACTTCCTTTCACGAACTGTGACAGTATGAGACTTGGGTACACCACTTTGAACCTGAAACAAAACGCCAATCGATGGAGTGGTATCACGCAGACTTCCCACGCAAGAAAAAGTTCAAAATGGCTCCCTCTGCAGGAAAAGTTATAGGCACCATCTTCTGGGACATGAAAGGGGTGATTCTGGTGGATATTATGAAGAAAAGACAAACAATCAACTCAGAGGCATATATTGCTACCCTACAGAGACTCCACAGACGTATAAAGCGAGTTCGACCGGAGAGAACACTGGAAGACGTCCTTCTTTTACACGACAACGCAAGGACACACAACAGTTTGCAAACAAGAAAGGCCATCACAAAAATGCACTTGACTGTATTACCCCACCCTCCATACAGCCCGGATTTGGTACCTTCAGACTTCCATTTGTTTGGGCCAATGAAGGATGCTATTCGTGGAAGAAAGTTTCAGAGTGACGATGAGATTGTTGAGGAAGTTAAGAGGTGGCTCCAGCGAAACCTAGTGGACTTTTAGCAGCAAGGAATAAAGGCCCTTGTTTCGAGGTGGAGGAAAGCCGAAGGAAAGGATGGAGACTATGTGGTAAAATAAAAACTTGTGAAAAAGGTATTTAACTACTTATGTACAAAATTTCTGGAGCTTACAAGGAAACTTGGAAAGAAAAAAAAAGTGGAGCAAAATATATTGAGTGGCCCTCGTGTGTATATATATATACCTTTGGTTAGCTTCCGCCCGAATTGTTCATTCTGACGAAGGTCAAGCTTTTCACTCCACCTTAGACCTACATTTTAACGTGGAATCCGAACCACGCCCCACCAGCAGCCCAGCGTATAGGCCACCCAGGGTACCCATTTATCTATACAAAAAAATTAAAATCATTAAAATTGCATCAATACAAAAGAAAATTAAAAACATTAAAATTAAATTAAAATTACCTCAACTGGTAAATACACAATGTTTACGTCAACCTCCATATTTGGCGGAAACTAAGAGAGAACTATATAGTCAGTTAATTGGAAGGTATAATATATCTATGAAAGTAAGTTGGCTGGTTAGTTCAAAGAGCTGTAATTTGTAAGATGAACTATTGTTGTTAATTAAAGAAATTTTTAAATAACACTTTTAATAGTAAATTCCCCATAACCACAGTAAAAAAAGAAACCAGATATGTTAAATTACCTTTTTATGGTTATTTATCATTACGTATTCGAAGTGAAGTGTCCAAACTGCTTAAGTCTAGTTATCCCCAAATAAATTTTAAATTCGCCCTCGTCAACCCACTTAAATTATCAAATTTTTTAAAGTTCAAAGACAAATTCCCCAAAACTGTATGCCCTAATGTTGTTTATAAATACACATGCAACAGCTGTAAGGCTGCGTATATTGGCAGTACTCAACTCCAACTGGAGGTACGCCTTTCTCAACATTTGGGCTTATCAGTCCGTACCAATCATCCCCTCAGTAGCCCACCACGATCGGCAATTAGAAATCATAGTAATGAAAACAACCATCCCCTTCACAAAACTCAGTTCGAAATTCTAATCAGATCCAATAACCTTACAGAACTCCGAATTTTAGAATATTTGTATATCTATAGAAACAAACCCTCCATTAACAACAATAGTTCATCTTACAAATTACAGCTCTTTTAACTAACCAACCAACTTACTTTCATACATATATTATACCTTCCAATTAACTGACCATATAGTTCTCTCTTAGTTTCTGCCAAATATGGACGTTGACGTAAACATTGTTTATTTACCAGTTGAGGTAATTTTAATTTAATTTTAATGTTTTAAATTTTCTTTTGTATTGATGCAATTTTAATGATTTTAATTTTCTTTGTATTGATGTAATTTTAATAATTTAATCTTATTTTGGCTTTAAGGCTTTAAGATTTATAATTCACAGATGATGACGAAAGATTTGTCGAAACCTTTTAGGTGTTTCACGCAAGGTTTTAATTTCAGAAGAAAGACTTCAACTGACTTCATGAGATGTTCGATAAAGAAGAGTCATTCTTGCTTTTCCTTTGTAATATCAAGTCTGATTTGCTCCGATTGTGAGTCAGAGAATTAGTAATTAGATGGAAACATTTCTATCAACACTAATTATAATTATAATTTCTTTGGTGTCTGAACGACTTTTTATTTTTACTTTAATGCAAACGTATTCTCTCTTCAGGAGGGAGGGGAATTATTTCTTATGATATCAATTTAAATCGTACTTCTTACGCTAACCGGGACGAATGATTTCATTATTTATCATACGATTTTTTGAATCATGAAACAGGGTGTGTGTGTGTGTGTGTGTGTGTGTGTGTGTGTGTGTGTGTGTGTGTGTGTGTGTGTGTGTGTGTGTAGGCTTCCAACTAAAACTAGGTCTATCATCAGTTCTACTGTACATACTGTATATTGTAAGATGAGTGACATAGTTAAATACTGGTTCAATTTCCTTAGATTTATTTTGTGATACCAAATTTATATAAATCTAAGGAAATTGCAACCCACATTTAACTATGAATGCCAGGGTTTGCCAACCACCTTTTTAGGTCGACGTACCACATTTTGCTATCATGCTTTTCTAAGTATCGTATTTAAGGAAGAATTATGGACTTTACCAAAGCCATAGGGAGGTAACTATGGTGTTCACTCTTACATTTTCAGTTATATATATATTTTAATAATAATGAAATTCATCGAATTTATAGGAAGATTGAAGTAACACGTGGATCGCATAAACTGGTTTGTTCTCGCGTTCAAGGGAACGGCCCAAGCTCGTTTCTTACCAGTATACCATCCGAGAGAAAACAAAATCCTATGAAATGTAGCTTTTAAGCGAAGTTCATTTTATCTTTTGTTTTCATCAACAATTGCACCAGCATCTAGCATCTAGCATCGACTGATCAGAACTAAAACATTGATTTGGGATGTTATAGTTAAATAATTTGAACTCCATCTGGACGGCAAATTCGATAGCTTGCAAACCTGCAGTTCATAAGATTGCCATTTATTCATCTACAACTTTCATATCTGAAAATAATTATCATTAAACGAACTACGAATTCATATCCCTCTTGTCTACTACCAAATGAGCTCCGCCTATCATAAACGGTACGCGCACTACAAGTTAGGAATCGCTGCATATTATGCATTACGAGTGATGGGAATTTATTTGGTTATATTACCTCGTTGCTGTTCCGTGCGTTCGTCTCTCTTCACACAAAGGCCAAGCTGGTGGCCTCGCCTCTAGGTCTGGCTTGCTGGAGGAGCGCGTTGCTTTCTTGCGCTCTCCACCGTGCATAGCCAGGTACACCCTGCCTTCAAATCGTCCTGAGCCAGGCATCTAGTCTTCTCTTGAAGACTTCAACTTTGATCCCTGTAACGTTTCTGAGGTCCTTTGGAAGCTGGTTAAAAAGTTTTGGCCCCCTGAGCACCAAACTATTTTCCTTCGGTGTTGAGGAGGTCCCTTGTCGGGCCTTTAATTTAGGAACACTACACATCCTGCCTTTCCTATTTTCCAGTGTTGTTTGAATGGTAATTGGGTTTAGTTTGAGGTTTGGTACCAGTTTTTCGATCACTTTCCATATGTAGATTATGGTGTATCTCTACCTTCTTTCCAGGGAGTACAGATTTAGTTTACGTAGTCTTTCCCAGTAGTTGAGTTCTTTACAGCCATCAATCTTAGCTGTGAAATGTCTCTGAGTTTCTTCTAGTTTATTAGTTTCTTCCTTTTCATATGGGGACGTCAAAACTGAGCAGTATTCAAGTTTTTGTATGATCAGTGTTTTTAGCAGGGGAATCATTACTCTCCTGTCAATTCTTTTGAACGTTCTTAGGTACCTGTCCCTCGAATCTTTTTGCTTTATTTATCGCTATCTGAGTTTGTGTTTCGAATTTCGCATCATCGGTCATTATTACCCCCAGATCGATCACTTTCGTGCTTTTCTGAATTTCCTCTCTATCTGGAGCATAATATACAGTCTGCTAAGTTCCTCTTTTCTACCATATCTCAAGAGCTGAAATTTGTCGGTGTTAAATGTCATGTTGTTGTCTTCTGACCATTTGTATATTTTGTTCGTGTCCCTCTGCAAGGCCTCCACTTCATTTACATTGCTGATTTTTCTGCTGATCTTTGTATTGTCTGGAAAGGATGTTACTATACTGTTACTATTTACTCCGCTGTCTGTCTGTTAGCATGATAATGACCAGGAGTGGGGCCAGTACTGTACCTTGTAGTACTGAGCTGCGTACTTCCGATTCTGACGATAATATACCTTGAATTTTGATGACCTGTAGATGTTCTCTGAGGAAGTTATAGATCCATTTTCCCACTTTGCCTGTTATTCCCATATTTTATTTTTATTTAGAACATTTTATATTTATTTAGAACTTTTCATTGTTAAAAATGTTACGCCTAAGTTACGCAATTAAAAAAAAAGTTGAAGAATTGGATACAGTCAGGGGCGGACTGAGCGGTTGGGCAATCGGGCATGGACCGAGAGCTCGGGCCATTAGGGGGCCCGGCGACCCCGGCCCGCAGTCATCATAAAACAATGAAAGTGTTCTCAATTGGATCAAGTGCCTAATCGAACTGTAATATGAAAAAAATCGGATTTCAAAGGGCCCAGAACCTCATTATACCCGAGGGCCCAGGTTGCTGTCAGTCCGCCCTGGATACAGTTCTTATTTGCTTTACTGCAAATGGTTACGGAACGAAATAGAGGAAAAAAGAGAATCTTACATTAGTAAAAGCTGGAAAAGTTACGCTAATCTTTCATATCGAATTCACTGTAAAAGTTATGTCAAAATAATATAACAAACGTGGAACTTGTATGTAAAATGTTTTAGAAGTGAGAATTTCATCTTCCGTTTTGATCTTTAGTTCTCATGTTCAGATTTTAACTTCTGTTTTAATATTCAGTTTTCACTTTCAGGTCTTATCTTTCATTTTGTTATTCGATTTTAATCTTTTTCTTCTTCATCTTTCATCTTCGGTGTTCCCCTAGTCTTTATTGATAAAATTCGACCACTTTTAATTCCAGATTTGTTTCAAATTCTGTTCATGAACTAATTTCCATTTTAATCTGTTCATCTCGTTTTCAAACTCTGGTTTTTAAATGTGTCTATTTGTTTTTCATTTAGTTTTTATTCCTCAATATTATACATATATATATATATATATATATATATATATATATATTATATATATATATATATATATTAATCTGTACAGAATCTACAAGTGGACGGAAGACAACAATATGAAGTTTAACACTGAGAAATTTCAGCTGTTACAGTACGGAAAAAGAGAAGACCTAAAATCTATGGCCCGAAATGGGCAGGAAATTCAGAGAAATTCCAGAGCAAAAGATTTGGGGGTTGTAATGACTGGTGATGCGAAATTTGAAACACAAAATAAGATAGCAGTAAGATAGCAGATACTGAGAACCTTTAAACGGAGGGATAGAAATATAATGATTCCTCTACTGAAAACACTGATCATACCCAAATTGGAATACTGCTCGGTCTTAACATCCCCATATAAAAAAGAAGACATTAGACAGCTAGAAGGGATTCAGAGAAGCTTCACAGCCAAGATGAAGGGGTGCAAAGAACTAAATTAATGGGAAAGGTTACACAAACTAAACCTACAGTATATTCACTGGAAAGGAGAAGAGAGAGATACACCATTATTTACACTTGGAAAATAATAGAGAAACTAGTCCCTAATCTTACGTTGAACCCTGTAACTCAACAAACAAATGTGGAAAGTAGAAAAAGAAGACTATGTTGTGTTCCCAAATTAAGGGCGAGACAGGGAACATCCTTAACCCTGAAAGAAAATAATTTTGTTGTGAGAGGACCAAAACTGTTTAATCAGCTGCCCAAAGACCTAAGGAACACGAATGGTGTTGCAGTGGACATCTTCAAAAGAAGCTTAGACGCCTGGCTCGGAACAACCCCCGATGAGCCGGGCGTAACTGGCTATGTGAGGTGGAGAGTAGAAGAAACCAACTCACTACTTTACCAGACCAATTCGAGAGGAGGGGCGACAAGCTTGACCTTCGTGAAATGAGGAATCATCGCACGGAACCTTTGAAAGGTTGAAAGGTCTACTTTTGGAAAAGGTTTATTTTGCGAATTTTCTTTAAGTCCAATGTTTTGAGAATTATTATTATTATTATTATTATTATTATTATTATTATTATTAATGCGAAACATTATTGTCAAAGAATATTTGTGGAGTTATTATGAGACGCATTTAAACATCTATTTAATTTATATAAGCAACGAAAACGGGTTCCCCACTTCAACAGTTCTGAATTCTGACTGATCAATCGCAGACACATTTCTTAACGAAAGAACTTCCCTATAATAAACTTGAATTTTGCAAAATAATAATAATAATAATAATAAAAGGAAGATAGCTGTAATTCCTCCTATATACGTTATACAACCAATACACTTCACTTCACAACATTACAACCTAAATATAAAACCTATTAAAATTGATGAACACCTCAAAATTGAACATAAAAGACAACCAACCAATATACACTTCACTTCACCACATTACAACCTAAATATAAAACCTATTAAAATTGATGAACACCTCAAAATTTAACATAAAAGACAACCAACCAATAAAATTGTTCGAAATTTTTTAATATTTAAAACTGAAAACTTATACAACGTAACGATAAGAGAATCCCTAATGATAAAAAATAGTACAAACCTGATATCAATATAAAATTCAATGATGACATTTTTTTTTTAAATTTTTAATTAAAATTGAACATAAAAAGAAATTTTGGAGGAGGATTCGTGTTTCTAAAAATTTCTAAAAAAAAGTTGGATTTTTATCTATTAATAATTAAATTAGATTAGATTTCTTATTTAAAATATAAATTGATATAAAATAATAATATGAACGCGAAAGAACGTTTCAATCCTATTTTTATGCACGTTCTGTAAATGATAGTTTTACGTTTTTAAAAATTAAATTAATATTAAAACTTTTTATTTGCAGGGTTAAAAAACGTAATCAAATTTCACTCTGATTATGAAAGATCAAAAGGGAATGAAATACATTTTCTTGGTATTAATTTAAAAATTCACTGAAAATGGTTCAGTTCAAAGGAATGAACAGACAAAGGAACAGACAAAGGATTGCATTTTAATTATAGATTGTATATTCCATACAGCTACAAAATTTCGATAATTAAAACCTTATTACAGAGAGAATATAAATCAAATTACTTCCATTTGGGATCTATTTGATAAAGAAATTAAAAGAATAACAACAAACGAACACTAATAATAATGGATTCCCTCAAATTCTTATTGAAAAAGTTGTTAATAATATTTTGAATAAAACTAAATAAACAATAAAGTATAGATCGTGTATTCCACACAGCTACAAAATTTCGATAATCATAACTTTATTACATAGAGAATGTAGATAAAGTGACATGTATTTGATAAAGAAATTAAAAGAATAACACAAAACTTATGTATTTAATGATAATGATGGATTCCCTCAAATTCTAATTGAAATATTCTTAATAATATTTTGAATAAAACTAAATAAAATAAATAATGAAAATAAAATAGATGATAAAAATATATTTTATTACAAAATTTAAATATTATTTATGGAAATAAGAATGAATAAAATTAAATGGTGTTGTGAAGAAACATAAAATTTG